>PVHX01014359.1:0-50792 GCA_004024805.1 Geosciurus inauris
TGTCTCTATATAAAACACAAAATAGGGCTGGGGATGTGGCTCAGTGGTCGAGTGCCCCTGAGTTCAATTCCTGGGTACTGAAGAAAAGAGAAGAAAAGAAAATTCCAAGTGACTTTTGTAATATGAATTACTAGGATATGTGGGCAGAAGGGAGAGGGTCGCATTTGTTTCCCAGAGGTTTGAGCACTCAGAACATACCCGTGACTGCACTAGCTGCTGGGAGGACCATCTTTAAGAAAGAGGCTGTTCTGATGCAGATGATCAGAGAGGCAAAGTTAACAAAATCAGGCTCTTGGGTGTTTTGTCTGGGGGGCTCAGGGTACTTGTAGGAAAGGCCGGCCTAGGCCAATTAGCGGCCAGTGGCCCAGGGAAGCAGGACCACAGGTGAGGTCTGGAAGGACTCAGGTCAGCTCAAGACTGAGGATGCCCCAGGCATGCTGTGCTCCAGCACCAGGAATCAGGATGAGTTCTGGAGGAGATAACGAAATCATAGCCGTGGGCAGCAGAACGGTCCCTTTGGTTCCATCCATCTTCAACCTTACTCCAGATAGACCCAAACCAAGCTGCGCTTCTATGACATCCCCAGAAGAGACTGCGCAAAAATACAAGCCAATGGTCAAGAGCCAGATGTGGGACCACAGGTACATGTGTCCTTCAAGGACATTGGCTACCTCTAGACTTCTGGCTTCCGTGTCAAGCTCTTGGAATCGGGACTTCTGCCATCTGACTCCCCACAGTAGATGTTCCCATCGAGGAGAATGACCCCCAGTGATGGCACCAAGTACTCAAAACCAAATCACACACATCCTTGATGGTGAAATCACACCCAACGGTAAGAGAAGTAGTAGGAACAGCAGCCTTGACCCAAAACTTCACTAAACACAAATTGTGCTGGAAAGGTGTTGCAACTCACAAAGCTTCTAGAAGGTGTTATCATTACCTTTGGCTTATGAATGTGGAGCAATTCATTAAAATGTCCCCAGTCCCATAGACAATGGGTACCAGGAGTGAGATTTAAGCAGTCTCCTAACAGCCAGGCCCAGGCCTTTAGACCTGCTCACTTCCTGCAATGCACTCCACCAGCATGCCCACACAACATGGAAGGGAAGAAAGGGGTCTGAGCAGAGGGAGAGAAAGGATGGGGAGGGGCCTCTAAACCACAGGCTAAGCACTGTCTAGGGGAGAAGGGACTGGGGAGATGGGAGAGGGGAAAGACCTGCTTTAGGTTGATGAAGTACAGTCATCTCCTCTTATCTGGGGTCTAGCTTTCCAAGGGTTCAATTATTAAAGGTCAACTGCAGTCTGAAAATGTTAAATGGAAACTTCATCAACAAAAAATCCTAAGTTTTAAATAACTTTTCATGGTACATTGCTACAATTGTTTTATTTATTATTATTATCTCTTATGTGCTGAATTAATAAATTAATCTTTTTTTTTTTTTTTTTTGGTACCAGGGCTTGAACTCAGGGACACTTGACCACTGAGCCACATCCCCAGCCCTATTTTGTGTTTTATGTAGAGACAGGGTCTCACTGAGTTGCTTAGTGCCTCACCATTGCTGAGGCTGGCTTTGAACTTGTGATTCTCCTGTCTCAGCCTCCCAAAGTGCTGGGATTACTGGCTAAATTAAGCTTTATTATAAGGTATTAATGTTTTAGAAAACCCATAGTACATATAAGGTTGGGCACCATCTCTAGCTCCAGGTTGCCACTGGGTCCTTAGATCCTATCCCAGGGACGAGGGGAAACTACTGTCATACAGTATTCACCCTGACCAGAACAGCATGTAATCTACGGTGCCATGTGGCCACTGTGCCTCCAGAGTTTCCTTTTTCCACATTTTAAGTTTTATGCCAGCTCTTCATATAGACTGGACTCCCTGTTTGCCCACAGGTAACCAACACCAGAAGGATGATTTTACAAGGTAAAAATCTTCTGCTCTTCCTTTTTGTATATTGAACATAATAGCATTATAAAGAGTAATCATCTTTGTTTTTATATTCAAGTTTTAAAATAAAACTGTATCATCATTGAGGGAATTAAAGTTTGGTTGACTGTAAACAGTTCTCATCACAGGTAATATTTATCTTCCCCTTTGTCTTAATTTTTACTGAATTGTTGAAATCCTCTTCCCTTTTTCTCCAGATTTTTTATTCATGCCTTATCTTCTTTAATACCCATTGAAGAATATACACATAACATGTAAATCATACCCCCAAAGTATCAGCTCATGGTCATATGCAGGTTATAATGCAGAGGCCAAGTGTGGCCCAGTGCCTGTGTTTGTAAATAAAGTTTTATTGGAACACAGTCACATTCACTCATTTGCATGCTGCCTATGGCTGCTTTGGAGCTACACCAGCCGAGATGAACAGGAGATCAAATGGCCCACAAAACCTAATGCATTTGCTACCTGTGACTACGCAGAAAGAAGCTTTCCAGCCCCTGCCTCTACCATGGCCAGCCCATGAACGGGAGACCGCACTGTTCTTCGGCACAGCATCTTCTGCGCAGCCCCAAGTCCACTTACTTGCTCACTCAGGAGCCACCTAATGTCTGTGAAGAGGGTTTCAAGCACTGGGCACATAGATTAAGAAGGGGACAGACTGTAGAGAAGCAGACCAATGACCCATCCCATGGAGGTGGCTGTGCGGTGGAAAGGGAGCGAGGAGGCCCCAGGCAGAGGCAAGCAGAGGCTCTGGGAGCCCACGACCTGGATGCGTAGATAAAGCCATCCATCGAGGGACTCTGGACACTTTTAGCTCTTCAACATGATAAGTGTTCAGATGGCGTGCAAGAGAGCGGGTGGTCGTGCCATCAGGAGGGTTGATCAGCTCCACATGTCCAGTCATACAATCCTTTTCCCCAAGTTAGAGGGACTTGGTGACATTGGGCACTGAACAGAGCACAGCGAGGGAAGCTATTTACCAGCACCTAACTGGGCTTGGTGCCCCACAACAACAGTCTGCTGAGTTCCCTCTTGGCTTACACAGCAACCACCCAAAAGCTCAGTGGTCTGTGCTCGGCCTTGCAACTGAAGAGGCCAGCCCCACCTGTGAGCAGAAGCCGAAGCTCACCCAACAGGTAAATGACGGGCCAGAGGGGCAGTGTGCTCGCTCCTGTGGCTTCTCAATCCATGGCTGCAGGTGAAACAAATGCTACAGACGTACCCTGACCAAAGGAGTATCTCGGAGATAAGCTTCACCAGAGCCAAGGCGCTCTAAATGGCACTTTAAAATGTGCTCTTTTTGTTTTTGACACACAAAATACCTACTTCTTTGGTAAGAATGAAAGCCAAACAATAAAAATAAATTCTTACCAACCTAAACAACCAAGTAAGATTAAAAATTCAATGTGATTGATTTCTTTTTAATCAAATAATAAAAATTCAGTTTGTGTACTGGACACTGGTTATGCTTTACATAAATTAGGTGTCTGTGCATTAAAGAATGTTAATAAAATTTTTCTTATGCCTAGGCACTGTGGCACATACCTGTAATCTCAGTTACTGCGGAGAATGAGGCAGGAGGATCCCAATTTCAAGGCCAGCTTGGGCAGTTTAGCTTTGAGACCCTGTCACAGACAAATAAAAACTACAAAGAGCTGGGGATATGGCTCAGTGGTAGAGTACCCCAGGTCTAAACCCCAGGACCAAATGAAACAAAACCAAACCCTTCTTTCCCTTACTTGATTTCAAAATCACTTTTTATTTCTGTATCTTTGCATTTAAGTATTTAAATGATTGCACATTGACTTAAGCAAAGGACTGTAGAAGAAAAGTCAAAATGTTCACTTATTAAAATAATAAAAAATTGCTTCATTTAGAAGGAGAAGCATACAAGGTAATCTTTTACTCAACAAATATAAATTGACATTTTATTCAATTATGAAAGATTGTTAGTATGGTTGGAAACCTTTACAATAAATATTATTGTGGGGACTCTTGAAGCTGGTGAGGGTTTGATTTATCACTCACAAAGTCAGTTCATATATTCTATTTTAGCTTGAAAAGCTATATTTATATGCTTAGATATAAACACTGCTGGATTTTTTTTTTCTTAAAGAAGAAAATTCATGGATTTCTGGGCTCCTTCTCCTTTAGAGGATTGGGGGCGGGGCGTTGTACTTTGTGGTGAAAGTAGAAATGTGTGCTTGAAAACATATGTATCTAAATAGTTCTGAATATTTTTGAAAAAACCTAAATGAAAACAGAAAATCCACAACTAAATTTCCTCTTGTCTTTTTACATGTGGCCAAGAAATTCAGTGCCACAAGTTTACGTAAAGCTACATTATTCCTCCCCCTTACTTGTGTTAGCTAAGCTTCTTGTTTACTTGGGATATCACAGTCCTTTCTTACAAAAATTAATTTCAAATCAGAAAGGCAGGATAATAACTACTTTCAGCACAAAAAGTGCACCAGAAAGAGACTGCAGCTTAAGCACAGATAGCATATAATTAAGAATGAGAAAAATCAAAGTATTTTTGAACACACATTGCTTTAATTTTTCTCCTGATGGACTTTCAGATTATCTTTAAAAGATCTATTAAAAATCTTCCTCTTGAAAAGATCTATTAAAACCACAGAGACTTGGAGATACAGGAGAGGGGAAAAAAATGGGTCATCTTATAAAATTGATTATGTGAGCTCTCTGCATCCGTGCATATGTCAGCAACCAGGAAAAACAATCCCCAGATAAATTCTGCAGATACTTTCTTCTGGAGAAAAACCTGGGTCTTTTGTACATTAGGAAGCAAAGGGGTCGGGTGGGGGCAGTTAAGATTCATCCATGAGCATAAACAGCCGGCTGGTTTTCTGAAAAGAGAACCAACCTCAAAATAGCCCAGAAAAAAAATTATAATAAAAAAATAGTATATGTTTTTTTCCCGTCTAAATTTGGAATTCTGACTATCTTATTTTAAACAAGCCAGAGATTGCAAGCTTCAATCTGTTTGGATAAAAAAGAATTTATATAAATGTTTTGTTCAAGCCCAAAAGGGAAAGAGAGTTTAAATATACAGTGCGTGGAAGATGCCTGTACAACTTCAAAACAGCCCAGCGCATGGAAGAGTGAGGACGATCGACCTCCTGTCAGCCATTCTCAGAAGTCCCTCAGCTTAAATACCTTGCAATTTGCAGCGTCGTTTCAGTGACCCCAACAGTAAGAGATTAACCAAAATTTCATAACTGTCCTGCTCTCTCCTCTCACAGCCCCTGGAGGGTATGGGGCAGGCAGCAGGGAGAGTATCAGAAGGTCAAAGAACAAATGGAAACAAAATCTGTATTTTGCACTCTTTCTCTGCACTTGAGAAAGAAAAACGAGGCAGATAAATCTGTATAATGCTAAACCAAATCTCTTTAATTCCAGTCAGCTCCTATCATTCAGTCACTGGGTCTGTGTGTGGAAAAATTCATGCTAATTCCCCCTAGCAACAGCCTCAGCCTATCAGGAGACTTTATGTCCCATACAGCTGCCAGCCAGAGAGAATAACTTAAAGTAGGTCAGGCCTGCATTTCTAAAAATGCTACGGTCTAGTAACCCCACTGTCCCGTCTGTCTGCCCTGCCCCATAATAACCTCAATTGCTTGGTGACACGATGACATACGATCCCGTTAGAGTGCAATCACATCATGCTACATTATTCTGCTGCGGGCGTGACTGCTGGGTGAAGGACCCTCGGAGGGGCAGCATTAATCAGGCAGGCATTCATGTCCACCAGCTCTTCACTCTGGAAATGGGGACTGCATTAATGACCAGCTGTTTGAACTAACACAAACAAAATAATGTCTTCCACCCTGTTGGGTGCGCAGAACACACTATTCTGATCTGGCAGGTTCTGCTTCTTGACTTAATCGAAGATGCAAATTAAATGGGCTCAGACAATGTCAGCTTTGGCAACCTCAAAGTGAGTATATTTAAATTATATTACATGTGATTCAAAAAGCTATTGATTTAATACACACAGCTCTGCCTGCTGACAATTTTCCCTAATCCACATTCGAAAAGGAAAATGCATACATGGGTAATGCGATACATATGTGCATGTTACCCAGGAAGCCAAAGGCACAGAACTGAACTAAAATTGACTTCTCTTCGGGCACAGAAACAAAGCAGGTCAGGAGTAATTGTGCAGCGTGAATACAAATACAGATACAGAATGAGTGCCGTGGAGGGGCCGCGGAAACAAATAAGAGTCAGCGTTCCAAGCCTGCCGGCCAATCAGCTCCTCTCATTGTCTCTCTGTGGCGCTGTCATAGCACCAAACTCTCCAAGCATGGGAGACAAGGGAGGAGAGCGAATGTGGCCCTCTGATCTCAGCGACTGTGGGACCCCGACTTTCCGCAGGATTACGAACACACTGCTGTTTGCCTTTAAGACAACCGAAGCTCCTTCCAGGCTTAAAGGAGAGCTATCAGCAAAGCTCAGAACCCCACTGTCATTTTCGAATTCTAAAATGGGAATGTTAGAATTCAACTGACCCTGTTTGCCTGAATGTAACTTTTTACTTCTCTCCATTGAAATGCACAAAAATAAACAGTGATGCGTGGATGTAGAGAGCAGAGACTGGAGTGCAGCTTTGGGAAATGGGTTGATTGAGCTCACATAATGAACCTGCAGTTTTTTAAGGGCTCACTGTTTTGTTGAACGAACGTAAGGAGCACGTCCCGTCACACACACACGCACACACACACACAGATTGGTAGTTCAGCCTTCAGTTATGCAGAATTCAGCAAGTCTTCTACATGTAATCCATCCGTATTTGATTTACAAACATAGAAAATTCCTTAATCCATCTGCCCTTGTTTGAACTGTGTGTGATAACTTAGTTATGACTATCTCCTTCACTTTGCGGCACACATCACATAGTTATTCTTGGAGAGATACAGTCACTGACGCAACCATGAACCGCTAATTACAAGCTGCTGACATTCTGCTTGTCTGTGCAGCTTTGAAGTTCTGTTTTTCTCTTCTGGGCTTGCTCAGTTTCATTCTGCTCCCTTCACCCCTTCCCCCAGCCCCATCCCTGACTCCCTCTTTCCTTCTTTCCACTTTAAGCCCCTCTGGATTCACTCTAGGACTAACTGGAGGAAGGGGTAAGAACCATCAGATGCTTCCCCTCGCTCTCTTCCCTTTCTCTGCCCTCTCTCCCTGCACACAGATCTGCAGCTTGCAAGTACAGTAATAAGATCTCACCCTGCCCCGCCCGCAGGAATGCATCACCAGCTGGCCAAACATAATCCAACACACAGAGCTGCCTTTGTAGAATTAGTAACAAACAGGGCAAGGGCCAGACGGGCGTCCTAGAAGAGCTCCCCATGACAACTGGGAAAGCTCCTCACCCCAGGTTGGAGCTGGCTCCACCGAGCTGGGATCCATTCGGCATCACGACTCATCCCTCTAAATCCACAAGCCTCAAATGCCTGCCCCCAACCTGGTAGACAGAGGCTGCCTGGAAGACACTGGCCTCTCCAAGACACTGGCCTCTCCAAAGGCAAGTTAGATGCAAGCGTTCTCCATATCGACAGTGGCCACACTCTGACTCCTGGCACATGCCCTGTGAGACGCAGCACCCCAGACTATCCAGTCACAGCAGAAGTATCTGTGCCTGCACCCAACCATCTAGCCATGAGCCTGAAGACCACCTCTCCTCCTTAGAGGATTTCTTTTTTTTTAATTTGAGGCAGATCCTGGCATTTCTAAAGCATGTAAATACAACACTGTATTCATCTCCACCAAGCATTTAGCATCTGAAGCCTATGGTGGCCAGCTGGTCTCAAAGTCATCTGGGATACATTTATTTTGATTAAATTGATCACATTTCTATTTACGGGATAGAATTTTTCACCATACTGAATACAGCTGTGTTTACAGGGATCTGTAGAAGAAGAAGAAAACAAAAACCCACAATCAGTCCTAGCCAGGCACAGGGCATTCAGAACTTCAAGGAGTTAAAACCGAGGGGGCTTGCTTTTATATTAAAAAGAAAATTCTGCCAGCAGCTGCTCTGGCCATGCTTTCTGGCTAGTCAGGAAATGGGTGTTGAGCTGGATCTGAAAACACAAGCCGCAATCAAGCCCGATCCAGCAGGGTGACAGACTTCCTGTGCAAAATGGTCAGCAATCCCCCCACGTCTCTGCATGCATGCACATGCATTTCAATCATGCTGCGTGGCTGCTGTTTTCTCTGGGGACTCTGTATAGTCACCTAGCCCATCAGTTGCTTCCTTGACAGCACCGGGGACATCCAGGCTACAATTTACAGTTCCTCCATCCATGTGCGGGGTTATAAATTATGCCATCCTCCCTAGAACGAGAGCACAGAGCGAGCAGCAGACAATCACGGCATTCGGCATCTCCTTTCTCTCCACGTCCCCTGACTCTGCCCTTCTCCAGCTCTGCCTCTCCAGGCAGACACGTCAGATGCCTTGTTTATCCATCTTCAGCTCCACTCTCAGGTGAAATGCCAGCACATCTCGGCCTGGACTGTGCCCCCCGACCAGATCCCCAAGCAGCCCGGGCTGGGTGCGAGGAGAAGCTGCTGCATCCTCGCCCAGCGGAGCGTCATGGGCATTGGACATATAATATTCCTAACTCCCCTTCCCAGTCCTTGGCATCCTCTCTAGCCACCCGCCCGGGTCTTCTGCAGCTTCACCCTGTCCTCCAAGTCCCCTCATCCAGCTGCGAGGAGACCCTGGCCAGCACTACGCCAGAAGGTCCTTCTTCTGCAGGGTGCAGACACGCCACTCCGGTCCGTGTGCACCATGGCGAAGCCCAGGCGGATAACAGCAGCAGAGCGCAGGTAACCAGGGTAAGCGTGGCGAGCCATGGCGGTGCAGCCCTGGAGCCGGGAGCAAAGATGGTCTGGCTTCAGAATAAAAAAAAATTCAAAAAAAGAAAAAATTTTTTAAAAAACACACATACACAAAACAGCGCAGCTCGGCGCCTGCGGGGGTGGAAAAAAACAGACACAAACCATTAAAAAAAAAGCAGAGTTAAAATCAAATCTCAAAACAAAACAAAGCAAAAAAAAAAGGAGTACAGAGATCTGAATACTTCATGCGACTTTTATTTCTGACGTTTCTCGGTTTATTGGCCTCCCTGCCCCCTCCCAAGTCTCCCCTGTCCCTGAACACTCCCGTCTGTCCACGAGTACCGAGTCACAAATGCTGTTGCTCCAAAGTGCCGCAGACCCAGCATCACATGAGAAGCCACATGACGGACTGGAGTCGGCTGCTGATGTGGTCAACTGTTTCTGGAGGCGGGGGGGTGGGAGGGAGAGAAGTCTCAAGTGAGACATGCTCCTCTCGCGCTGCCAGGAAGATATTTCCTTAAAAGAACAATGAGAAGCCTGCATCACTGGAGAGATGCTTGAGCAAACATATACTTTTCCATATGCACACTTCTGTGGAGACCATGGGCACTTGAAGCCATCGGGGATGCTGTACCACCGACTCTAGCTGGATGGCAGCAATATTATTTCCAGCGTGTATTCACTGGAGCTGATTCCACCTAAGTGGATTCCTGAAAAGCACACACCGTGTCTTCATAGCATGATCAGGCTTGGAAAACCAATTCTATTATCTCTCCTTGCAATCTGTATCTGAACCTGCATTCTGAATAATTTATTTTTAGACTAATAAAATGCTTGCCAAGAAAGACTGCTCCCTTTCTTCACCAAGCGGTGCAGGCAATGTTCACCTAAGTGGGAAAACCATGTCCCTTTGTAGGGAGAAGAGAGGAGATGGTTCTCATCATTTAAAAAAAAAAAAATAAGTCGCAATTCCTTATTTAAAGGCGTACAAACACATGGCAGTATAGCTCCCTCACAAGCAATCATTAAAAACGAGCAGAATATTTCTGCTTCATTGAATTGACATGTCTCTTATTTGCAGCTTGGCATCTCATGCTGGCAAATGGGGGTGATATTCCTAACAGTCCGCGGCTGCAGCCAGAGCGCTTAAGCCACGTGGATACCGCCACGTTAGCAGAGCCAGAGCCACGAAGGCTTTCTGGAGCACCCCTCTGCCGAGGTGCACAAAGGACAGAGAGGACCTCTAGATCCTGTCCCCTATCCTGGAATCAAGGAAGTTGCCTCTTTGAGACATCATTCTCAAGATGTGAGAATTGCATCTTTTTAGAAAAAGAGTGAGTCGCACCAGCTAAGTGAATGGGAGCCTCGTTAAACAGGTGGGTAACAGTCTGCCACTCAGCTTCTCTGACTCTGCAGTTACCAAGGTGATGACCATCAAGTCCTTGTGATGGCTTATCAGCCTCCCGCTGAATGTGGCAGGGACTGTCCCCAACACTGGGGACCTGGTGTTGAGCAAGACAGGCATGTTCTCTGCTGTCTTGGAGCTCCAGGTCTAGTAATTACATGCATCTCTTTTTAGAAGATTACCTTCTCCCAATTTGAATACTCCAAAGGAGACCATGGAAGATGCCCAGCCGCCACCTCTCCGCTTTCTCTCCATGGTCCGCCATCCTCTCCCACTCCTACGGCTTCCTTCTTTACAAACGACCCTTGACTTGAAGATTCCCTCACCATCCCCTCGGAGTGGAGTCTCCACACGCAGTCCTCGTACTCCGACTCCTCTCTGGTCTCCCTCTTTCTGCCTCAGTCCTTTTGGCAGCCTGCCCCCCAATGACTCCTCCACCACCATGCTCACGACGTCAGAACTATTGTCCAGAGGGTTTGCACAGCCCTTCATCGAGCACTGAGGCAGCCCCTTATTTCTTCACATTCATGTGTTACCAGTCAAGATCCCATCACCTGATGGGACACTACTTAGACAGTGTGGTCCATTCCTGACCCTCTGCATACATCCCTCGTTGAACCAGAAACAAACTTTGGCTTATTTTTAATAACTAAAATAAATAAATCACTATTAAGGGAAATGATAACCCAAGAAGTACTATCCATGCCCGTAGGAAATGTATGCTGTACAATGTGTGTACCCCTTTTGCTGTGGGCACTAACTACGTGTTTGCGCAAATAACAAATAGGTCTAAATCTGTCTGCTCTCTGTGGTTGGATAAGAAGTGCCACAGAAGGGGCTGAAAAGAGAAGAATTACTTCTACCTGAAAATCCTGAGAGGTTCCCAAGGGCCTCCAGGATTTTCAGTGAGCTGTGACAGGTTTGGCCAGCATGGATGGGATTCTAGTGCTCACAAGAGTGATAGTTAAAAATGAGCCCTCTATGTGCCAGAGTCTATTCTAAGCATCTTAGATATATTAACCTACTTAATCTTAACAATCCTATGAGGAAAGTACTTTTGAAAATGTTATTTTCAATTATAGGTAAGAGAACTTAAATAAATTGTCCAAAACCACCCAGCGAGTAAGTGGTGAGGCATGTCTGCCCCCCAGGCCTGTGGCCATAACCAGCATGCTCTGTTGTCCTGGAGTAGAGGAGGACAAGGGGAGGGAGCCAGAGGGGTGAGAAGACACGGACGCCTGACGGGGATTGGCTAATGGGAATGGTGACAAAATGGTAGAATAATGAATCTGGAAGCCATGTCCAAGAGCTTCGGGAAGAAGAGGGAGTGAGCCATAGGGAGGACAGTCAGGTGGCTCCTCCAATGGCCTCACTACAAAGGACGGCACCTGCACTCTGGTAGCAGCAGCAGAAAAACTGGAACAGATGCAGAGGCTTTATGAAGAAAGCAGTGACATTGCTGAGGTTTCTAGGGTACAGGGAGAGGGACGGTGGCACAGTCCGCTCCCTGGCTTTCGAAGCTGGGGTAAATAAAGCAAGCCACTCCTTGAGCTTAGGAGTTGTCTCATTAATCTGCTTCCCCAGCAGCTCCCAAAATGCTTGATAGCCTTTTAAAAATAATGAATAAATAAATGAAACCAATGAGAAAATCAGAAGGAAAAATTCCCCTTGTGAATCTGGTATTTCTGGACAGCCAAGTGGTTTTGATGGTTGGCATCCATGTTGGCCTTCCACATACAGAAACAGACCTCGATTCTTCTCCACTTCTTCCCAGCTTCTGGCCATTCCTAGCCAGCCCCCACCGCACACCTGGGCTGTTGCTCTTCAGGCTGCTCCTGGCCAGGCAGAGTCTGCACCACCTCCTGTGTGGTTAGCCCATCAGGGGGACTAGTCTCTAATGGGAAAGTTGTGCTTATCATGGTGATAAAATAAGTGTGCCAACAACTTCAACTTCTTTTATTTGTTTAAATAGCAAAGGGAGAAACCACGGAAGTTGATCAGCCTTCTCACCTGATTTCAGCTAACCAGAATACTAAATTAACAAATGCACCTCATTGCTTGGCCAGTTAATGAAGGTTAATATGACATACTGCCTCTGGCTCTGGACGTAAAAAAGGGGTGTTATTGCCTCATATTATAGCTGGGGGGGAAGTGTTAATAATCTTTCTCATCTGCAGTAAAGAATTGAGCTTTTAATACCCAGATATATTTTAGTAAAAAGGTAGTATCTCATCTTTAAGCAGAGTTCAAGAGCAATGTTAGATAACTAGGGCATTCGAGAGTCTGCTTACATTAGACACCAAAGAAATTTTTAAAAGCAGCCTAAGCCAAATTTTTGGGGGGATTTTTTTTTAGTTTATCACTTTAGATATTTCGAATCATTTCTAAACAATAAGAAGAAAACTTGGATGTTGGAAATAATTGACTGAATAAATGGCTAAACATGTGAACAAGGTCATTGCTTAATTCAGTGAGACGTATATGCACACATTAGGTGGGCCTGCCAATCTAAGAGAAAGCACAGAACATCTGGGGAGGGGCTGAGATGCTGAGGCACTGCACAGGCCCAGAGGACAGTGCCCTGACCTGGGAGGGTGCTTCCCTTCCCTGACCACGGGTGCTATCACATTAAATGATAATAAGAAATAGCAGAGATTGGTAAAAAATGGATCTCTCCGCCGGACAGGAGGCCAGACACCTGAGTCACACTGATGTCCCATCATAAAAGGCATGGCCTGGATGATTGGCATATTCAGTGGAGACTCCTAAATCCTTTAAATGCTTTAAAGAAATGCTAAGCTTTGTCCCTGCAATCCTGGGACACAGGAATGACGCGATGATACAGAGGGGAGGGGCCTGGGGCTTCTTTGGAAGGTGGCTAGAGGACTTAAAAGTGCCCT
This sequence comes from Geosciurus inauris, assembly GCA_004024805.1. Taxonomy (NCBI): domain Eukaryota; kingdom Metazoa; phylum Chordata; class Mammalia; order Rodentia; family Sciuridae; genus Geosciurus; species Geosciurus inauris. The sequence goes on from PVHX01014359.1 coordinate 13,118, forward strand.
CCATGTTTTCTGAGCTGCCCCAATGGACGCTGAACTGAGAGCAGCTCTTCACAAAGCAGACTGACAAAGTGGCTGATTGCTGGCTGCTGGCAGAGGGCTGACTTCCCCTCTCTCTGCTGGCCAGCATTATTACCCTGCTGCATTTTACAGGGGCCAAATGGCAAGTTGAAGGTAGCAGGCCTGTTTGTTCACCTGTGAGGGGTTTGACCTTAGACTTTACAGAGCGCCATCAGGAAGTCGGTTTTTCCATACTCTTTACAGTAAACAAAGACAGTGTGGCTGGGCTCCAAATGTTACAGAAGGTCAGGGACCAAACTGCCTCAAAGACAAAGAGTGCTTCCAGAAATTGAAACATAAAATAGATGTGAGCGCTGTGGACATTCCAGACTGTGCTCCTGTTCATTCTCAGCGTTGGCTTCAAACAATGGGACGCACACCCGGTGGGGACGCAAGATAGAAATAGAATCACGAAGCCCCAGGTGCTGGAACGCACCTAAAGGTCACCCGGTACACCGCAGTCTACTCTGTGAATGCTGCCCTTTAGGATATCTTCTCTGTGCAACCTCTAGGCTCTGAGGGACATTGCCAATGGCTGCCAGTGCAGGGCCAGGGAAGAAGACTCCTTTGAGCTCAGCAGCCTGGGTGCATGAGGGCCCTGGGCCAAGAGGTCCAGACCCCTGGCGGGGGCACTCGCAGTACCATCTGTCCACCCGCCACAGTTTAGAAGTCTGGGGCTCAGGTCTACTGACATCTGCATCGCAGTCCCAAAGGATAGAGGGCCCCCGTCGCTGCCCACTGAGCTTCCCTCCTCTACACGGATCCCTGCAGTCGTTTCAGCCACCACCCTGCGCCTTCGTGTCTATTCAACCTTCCTTTTCTCAGCGGAGGAACACGGTCCAGTTCATCGCAGGGTCTCCCAGGATGTGCCACAGGGAGCAGAACACAAGGTGCCATGGTCCCTGGGCTTCGCTCCCTCCAGAGTGCATTTCACTGCGTGCAGCCTGACTCGCCCTGGCCACAGCCTTTTGGGGTCTCTCGCTGGGCTCGGCTGGCCCGGTGCCCACGCCTCCCACCTCGATCACGCCCCCACCATCCTCAGACAATGCCTCTGCCTTGGTTTGGGTCACAAGGTGTAAGTAGATGCGGTGGTAGTATAGTGTTTAAAAAGGAAGGACGTAGCTGTCAACTACCCTTGAAGGAGACCCGAGGACCCGGGTTCCTATGGACAGCCGCCACCCCTTTGCTTACCTGTAGCCTGGCAGCATGGGGCAACCTGGAGCTGAGCCCATCAACTAGCCTGACAGGGAGGAAAACCACGGGGCAAGAAGTCGAGAGCTCTGGGTTCTAGCATCCACGCTCCATGAACTGCTTCTTGGCAGCTGGATCGCAGGGAGGTCATCTCTCTTTTTCCAAGCCTCAAACAGGACCTCAACAGCAAGCCCTGCCCCTAGCCCCACAGTGCATTCATAGCTCATGTCTGTGAGATTTTAATATAATTTTAAAAATCTCTTCTTGATTACAACAGAAGAAATAAAATATTGTCTAAAGTTTCCCATAGACTTTCATTGAAATTAGCTTAAGTTCGACATGAAATTGTGTCCCGAGACAAGGCAGTAAATGGCAACTTCACAAATCAAAAAAACATGTATGTCCAGAAGGGTTTTGTTTTCAATGTGCCAACTAGGTAAAGGAGGTAAGTCTGACTAGGGCTCCTGGAATCTTTACTCTGATAAAATAACAGTTGGAATAGGCAAACCAATTACTGAGCTTCTTGTGGTAAGGAATAAATGTCATGTGATATCATCACTTTCCTATAATTCAAATGTCTTTAATTAACTACACAGAGAGAACCTTTAGGTTGAAAGATCTAGTTTCTCTCACATTTTTAACTACGGCTGTGACAACAGAGCTGCCTGATGTCCATCAACAGTTCTCACAATGGGGACGCTATTCCCACCTCAAGCCAGAGGGGAGGGAATGATGGCCTGGGGTCAGGAGGGGTGAGTGCCAGCTCACCCAAGGTCTTGCTGTGGAGCAGCATTACCTGCACCATGAGATCCTAAAACACATTCGACCCTCAGAACGTTCACCTCATAATATGACAGGTGATCGGTTAACTGTTATTAGACTATGCAATTTTTCTTAGATCAAAAGAACCAAAGATAAGAATTGGAGAGGTGGGTGGTGTCACATTCTCCAACCCCAGGCTCTGTTTGGGCCCAGCCTGTCAGTCAGCATATCCCTTTCCTGTTCTGGCTCAGCACTGGCCCCTGGAGAAGCCATCTCTGGGTGCGTAGATTCTAGCTAATAGTTTCTGGTTATGTGTCAGGAAGGTGGCATAATGTTTTGGCTTTTTAAGATCTTCTGTAACATGTAACTATCTGTATTAGTCTGCTTTCCATTGCTATAACAAAATATCTGATGCAGGGGACTTTATATTAAAGATATTTACTTGGCTCACAATTCTAGTGGCTGGAGGGTCCAAATGGTCTGGTACCAGTATCCTGCCAAGGGCCCCCTGACTGTGTTGTGACATGCAGAAGGGGCTAATCATGTGAAATGACCTCACTTTCCAGCCTGCTCTCCCGGGAACTTGGTCCTAGGTGGGCAAAGTGGAAAATACTGGGGAAATACATTGATCAAGTTATACTGTTATATCAGGTGCATGCACAGAGATATAACATGGAATCCCACCATCATGTACAATTATAATGCAACAGTAAAAATATGGAACAAAAGAACTCACTCCTTGAGATCGTCATTAACCTCTTGCACAGGCAGTGCCTGTGACCTAATCACCTTGCAGAAGGCTCCACCTGGGTGAGGTTCCCTCTGCTCCCAACATTGCCACAGAGCACCAAGTCTCCAGCACACAAACTTCAAGGGACTCACTTGAACAATATTCAGACTATAACACTATCCCAGCTATTTACGATCCTGGAGATCCACAAGTAATATTGTCTCCTACTTGCCGTCATTTTTAGAAGCCTCAGCACTGAGTCCAGTAACATGGTCTCAGTCTCAAATCCCTATGCAGGAGCCAGGCAGAGGCTCCTCTCCATGGTCCCCAGGCTTGAGTAGCAATGACCATGCAGCACTCTAGGGAGCCTGAACAAGAAGCCACAGAGGCAGGACACATGTGGTCCAGGCATAGGCTGTGACATGAAGACAGACATGTACTTTCTGATACTTGCAAAATACACCTCAGTAGCAAATGGTTACAGAAGTGCCCAGTGGCATTGAATGTGGACAAAAGTTGTAGACAATTGTCTATTGATGGCAATAGAATAGAGACTTTAAAATGCAATTAGCACAAATGACCACATCTCCATTCAAACAGTGAGGCAGACTTTCAGAGGAAACTTCAAAAAACCTTCCATGGCCACGTTCAGGATGCCAAATGCAGCCGGGTGCATCATGGCTGCTAAAGCAGTGAAGCTCCCTCAAGTAGCCGAGGAAGCCAGCAGATGCAGCTCCGTCTACATCCCAGGGCCTTCTCTGCAGGTCCCCAGAGATCAGTGTCACCGCGCCTGTGGAAATGAAGAGACGTGGAAAGGAAGAAGAGACTGCCAGCTCTGGGAGGTTCTCCCTCTCCTCCACTGGCTTCAGGGAATGGTTTATGTAAAATTCATCCCCTATGATCAAAGACCTAATTAGGATTTCAAGAGAGAGTTCTGGTACATGAGGATGATTTTGGTTGAGTTTTTCAAAGTCAATTGGGACTCAGTGATCAAGTTTTTCTTCATGAAAATATTTGAGCATACATTGAACACTGACTCTTGACTTCCTCTCCACACACACACACACACACACACACACATTTTTTGCATAGAATAATATGTGTATATGTTTAAGATGATAAAGTTATAAATATGTATATTTATTCATATACATGAAATTATGTAGATTATAGGAGAGATTACAGCATAGATCATTTTCCTTAATAGTTTGCTCTTCTGTGATCCTCCATATTCAAAAGATGAAGATGTGTCATTACTAACAATAGTCAAAAGAATATTTCTACAGAAGCTAAAGAAATGTTGTAAGTATTCAAATATGTTGATACGTCAGCATAAGTGTAGCACCTCTTGGTATGACTACTTTGGAAGGAGAAACATTTATTTCTAAGAATATGCCAAGGAAACCAGAACAATCTTATTACTCTCCAATTACAGAGGCTACAGCAAGATATATCTGCCAGTGAGCAGACTGTCTGGTGCAGGAAGTGTAAAAACTTGGGGAAAGAATAATTCCAATAATATCAGGCTCCAGAGGTCTTGCCCCAGCTCCCATGACCCTGCCATGCATTTCTTCTTTCTTTCCCTGCCCTCCTACCCACCCTAATACCTCCAGACCTAATCAAAGGCAGAGATCTTGCTTGGGTCTGGCCAGGCCTCTGCGGGTTATTGTGAAAACTGCAGACCACAAGATTCAGGGGAACAAAAAACATTTCTAACATGTTTACACTAGCAAGAACCATTTAAATAACATCCTACAGAGTGTTTAAGAAAATGATAGTGGGGGAGGAAGTTGACAAGCTCAACCTAACACTGAGGCAGTGACCAGGAAAGGCACACGAGTGTATAAATCATCATGAGGGGCTGAGCCGTGCGTGGCTGGTGCAGAGAACGAGCTGCAGGGGGCTGGAGAAGAGAGGGCAAGCCAGATAAACCCAGTCGGTCACACTGATGACAGGGAGCACAGATTGAGTGTTTGTGATACAGAATCGGGCTTTCTCGAGGACCTTTAGGAACATCTTATTTTTTGTAACAACCCTGCAAGTGTGCAGTCCGTTTTCTCGTTTTACATACGAGGAAACTGAGACCCACAGAGATCAGAAGTTTAACGATCGATGGAGGCAAGACTCATCCCTTACTCCCTTTGACTGTAAAGGTTGTGCTCTTCAGATTCCAGTCTCAGCACAACAGATTAAGTTCAAAGCATCATCTAAATCAAGAAAGAGCTCTGAGTAGACAAACAGGGTCAAACTCCAGGCATCTGGGTCGTTAGAAATGGCACCGTTGAGCAGCACTGAGAACACAGGATCCCAGAGCAGAGGCTGCAGAGGCTGCTTGCACTGGCTACAGGCATCAGCCCCGTGCCCACTACACACATGTGTGGCCGACACCTGTGACCAGTACATGCTATACCTGTGATGGGGACTGGAGGTGCCTGGCTCATCTCCTAGAGCCAAGCCAATAAAACCAGCTGCCAAGCCTTCTGGGAATTGGTCACATCGCAAGGGCCTGGATGGCATCTGAAAACAAGGGGACTTGGTGTTATCTAACAGGAAAGACCAGGAGGTAAGCAAGAGGCCCAATAAATGGGGCCACACAAACGTGATGGACCAAGTCCGGTGAGCCATAGGAAACAAGATGGCGAATTCCAGATACTAAGAAATGACCATGGGGTGGAAGAAACACCTGTTTTATGTAATGTTCCAAATAGACAGATCACAGTGGACAGCCACTCAAGTAATGCCTGCGTAATACAGAGTATTATTGAGAATAACTCAATTCGCAAGGAGCTTAAGGCAGCCCATACTTGATGGCCTGTCAGGGAAAGCAGAGACAATAATTACAGAAAAGAATCATATCCTCAGAAAAACAAGAATTAATCACACTGAGTTGGTAAAGCCTATCTTACAGACACATAGTCTGGGCTCATGCTCTCAAAATACTGTGGTTTTTGTTTTTTTATGTTATGCCAATTATTTAATTTAATGATTTCTTTTCTTGTTACTTCAAAATTGATATACTCTATGACTTATTGCATCTGGCTTTCTTCAAGAATCTTCAAAAATTCATAATCACAAAGGATAGAATTATTCTTCAGAAATTAAATGACGTCACGTTTTGTGTCCATAGTAGAAAAATCAAAATCTTGACAGTTGCATTAAAAAAATCTGTTACTCCAGTCACTTGAGGTAGTATTTAATCAACACAAAACTGATAAGCAAATGTCATTGAATATCATTAAGAACAAATTGAAACACTTTATTATACAATAGAAACATTTAACATTTAAAATTTTTAGAACAGTTCCAGACATGCAGAAAAACTGCAAAGATGGTTTGGAGTCTTCAGTGTCCCACCAATAATCTCAAATTTGTCACAACCAACAAGTAACCCGCGTAGTAGCAACTGAAGTTCATTCTTTATTCAAATTGCCTTATTTTTACCTACTGTCCTTTTTCTGCCCCCAGGTGCCATCCAGGTCACCAGATGACATTTGTTTGTCACATGTCAGAGCCTCTCAGACTCCTATTTCTGAAGGTCTTGATGGTTTGAGGAGTACAGTTCAGGGATTTTGCAGAAGGTCCTACCATTGAGTTGGACCTTTTCCTCGGGATCGACTAGGGTCATAGGTTTTGAGGAAATCCCCAAAGGAAAGGTCATTCCCACCACATTACTCGGAAGGAACCTCCCCACACTTCCCAGGTAGAGAGAGTCATGTTCTACCTACTTGTAGGCAAAATAGCTACATAAATTATTTGGGACTCTTCTACACAGAAAACTTGCTTCTTCTCTCCCATCTATTTACTTTTATATAAGTACAGACTCATAGATATTTATATTATACCTTGGGGTGTAACACAATACTACCACAATAAAGAAATTTTTAATGGCAATATATTCAAATTCATTGCTGACATCTTTTGAAGCTTGGCCAAAGTGGCTGTGAGTACAGCAAAGTGGATGTCAAGTGCACCTTCAAGGTTTACAAGCCATGGATCTGCAGGAGGACACTTGGGGATACTCACTCACATCCCAGGGAACGTTCTTCCCACATTTCTAGTATATCTGGGATAAAATTCCATATATAGAAAGTGGCCTCAAAGTCAAGCAGGACTTGGTCACTGAAATTCTTATGGCATATGCGGGGTATTTTTAGAAATAACTTTGATGCCTATAATCCCAGCACTTTGGGAGGCTGAGACAGGAGAATTTGTAGTTCAAAGCCAGCCTCAGCAAAGGGGAGGCGCTAAGCAACTCAGTGAGACCCTGTCTCTAAATAAAAAAACACAAAATAGAGTTGGGGATGTGGCTCAGTGGTCAAGTACCCCTGAGTTCAATCCCCAATACCAAAAAAAAAAAAAAAAAAGAAATAACTTTGATGATGCAAATAGGTATCACATAATTTGATATATTGATTACTTGTATTTTGAGTATAATTATGAACAATGTTTGACATATTAAAATTACTTAAATGAAAGGAAATAAAGACAATAAAAGGTATATTTTATTCATTTACTCATTTATCCAACAACTATTTACAGAGCACCTCCTGTCAGCCACCATGCCAAGGGCTAGGTACATCATGCTGAGCAAAAATAGTTACGACCGTGGCTCCCGTGTAGTCGGTAGGAAGAGAGACATTACTCAAAAAATGAAAGTGAACTAGCAGGCCAGGGCTGCTCGCGCCCGCACATTCATTCCCCAGGTGGAAGGACTGGTCTTGGCTGGCTTCTCAGAGAAGCTTCTGAGCCCTGGGCAGAGCTAACGGTGTTGTTGTAGGCCTGAGGCCTGGAGCCACCTCAGACAGTTCATGCCAGTAATCTGACCGACAGGGAAGACCTGTTGTCGGACGCCTCTGCCACGCTGCCTCAGCTGGAGCTGTGTGGGATGGAGACTGAGGAGCTCGACGCTCTGTGCCTCCACGACTGGCCTCCAGTGCAGTCCTTGAATGCAGGCTCATGGGAGATTCCTGGCCGCATGCTGTTGCCGAGAGAACGCTTTGTCCCTGTGATTCCCCTGGGAGAGGATACCTGGAAGCTTGTGCTTGGTCCCTCCTCGACCCCACCCTGCCCACACCTGCCTTCCCTTTGCTGATTGGAATCTGTTTCCTCCCACTGTCATTAACTGGAACCAGGAGCATGACAGCTTTTTTAAAGTCCTTCTAGAAAATTGTTGAGACTGAGGGTGTTCTTGAAGACCCTCCACACAAAACTAAAATTAAAAATCGAGGTCGATGCTCTGAAGAAGAATGGAGGCTAGGCCATGGGGCGGTTTTCCTGAGGAAGAGAGGTCAGACCAGAAATCTGATGGATGCACGACCGTGGGGTGGGGGCAGGGGGCAGGGAGAGCTTTCCAGCAGGGGGCACTACACGTACCAAGGTCCTCTGCTGCAGCCAGTAGGGTCTGTGTAAGTAACAAGGTGGACAGGCAGAGCTGGAGCAGAGAGACCGGCAGAGCTCCTTGAGAGATGGGCAGGCCAGGCGTGGTGGACCATGGAAGGACTTGGGTTCTAAGACTCGGGGGACGCCATGGCAAGGCAGCAAATGAAGGCCAGAGCAGCTTGGTCCTTTGAAATGAGCAACAGGATGGGGAGGACTTACTGGGAAGGATGAGGAGACAGAATGAACACAGGGACATCTTTTTATACAACTCGAGAGGAGAGACGACGCATCTCTGGCTGGTGTGGTAGCCGTGGAGGTGACGAGGAATGGAAGCTTGCAATAGGAAGGTAGTGGACCAAGTTGAATGGTGTGATGGCAGGTTAGAAATGAGAGAAAAGAAGGATCGCAGTATCTGGGGTGTATGGCATCTACCTCGCTGGCTTATGCAAATGACAGGAAGGGGGCTACTCACCGAGACGGAAAGCACTAGGACAGACTGATTCGCTTTGTTCTGCACATGAAGCACCAGAATGCTATGCCTTTGGTGCTGGATACTTTGAGATTGATGCATCTCTAGACCTGAGGAGATGCTTATCATTTGCTGAATCCATAGATCCTCAGCTGATACAGATTCAGGTTTCATTCACCACTTGTAACTGCAGCTGCACATGAAGGAGCGTGCTATTTGCCCAGAACTGCTTTAGCACTTGACACACAAGGACTCATTTTATCCTTACAACAACTAGACGAGGCTGGCATCATAAATATTCCTACTTAACAGATAATGGAACTGTGGGAAGTTATTTGCCCAAGGCATATGGCTGGGATATGAGCCCAGGCATCGCATTGCCATTGTTTATCGTACCACGGCACCTGGGGTGATCAGCCAAGGATGGAGAGGAAACTAATTTGGAGAAAGATAAGGGGTCAAAGAGAAGAAGTCTCAACATCGACAGTATCAATGCAGAGAGGACATAGAATATATAGTCAGAAATGTGAACAGAAGGAGCTGAGGATACCCAGGAAGCCAGGAGACAGGTGTTTTAAAATCCGTGGGAAGGATACACTTGAGAGAGATGGGTGAGTACATGTGAGAGGAGGGGGCACCAAGGAAGCCCGCGTCTCCCACCCCAGGATGGGAGAGAGGGAAACAAGGCTCCTCTCACGCGTCCAGGCAGAGCCAGGGTTGGACCGGAACAGCATTCTCCATAGCCCCTGCCATGGGAGCAGACGAGACCCCGGCTGGGCCCCTGCCCAGCTCCCGCTCCCTGATACCCTCACGAGCATCTCTCCGTGCCTTCGGCTCCCCGGCTTCTCTCAGCTCCAGCCGCCCTGATCCTCTTCGTCAGTCACGTGGCACCTGCTGCGTTTTCAGCTGAGAATGTTCCACATTGAGCCTGGTGCCCCACCTCTTCACCTGCTTCTAACCTGGTGACCATGTTCCACGGAGGCTGGTTGATCCAGGTGTTCAAAACACTCATGGAAACAAATGGCCCTCTGAAAATCAATATGATTTTGGCTGTTCGTGCTAATATGCTTCTGCTTTTGGTCACCAATATACTGTCTTTCTCGATTTGAATCAGATTAAAAGGTATAGTATACCAGCCACATTTTTATACCCAGGCTTCTATCAGTCACTCCCACAAATACGGAAACACAGGCAAATGCCATGTTATTTTATATAAAAAAGTATAGTTTCACACAGATGACACCTGTAGTTAGCATGCAAACGACTTCTCTCCTACTAAGCAAACATGAGAAGCCACATTCCAATCAGAACATCAATCTATGCATTTATAATAGGCTGTGCGACTGTTAATTCAAGCTGACATCCTTATCAGTCTGGTCTATGCTTGTCTTCACCCTAAACGCACAATGGTTATAGATTAGTGAACCTTATAGAAAACTGTAAATGGGGACAGAAAACAGAGCCATGGCTTCCAGGGGCTTGGGCTGGGAATACAGGGATTGTTTTCAAACTGGTAGCAAGATATTTGGGAAGGTGAGGAATTCTTCTGAAATGTGACCATATCTCTCATTAGCACAATGGCTTGTGTTTTGTGGGTGCTCAGAAGACCATCAGAAGTTTCTTAATAAGGAAGCAGTTTGGGCACCAGAAAGTCAGATAGCAGTGTTCATGGGAGTGTGGTCCTTGGAACCCTAGAACCTTGGGTTGGGATCCCAGCTCTACAGTCGCGTGGCTTGCTAAATGAGCAATGTACCAACCCCACTTTTTAAAATATTTATTTATTTATTTATCCTAATTAGGTATATATGACAGCATAATGCATTTTGATTCATTGTACAGAAATGCAGCACAACTTTTCATTTCTCTGGTTGTACACGACATAGCATTGCACTACATGTACAGTCATACACGTAGCTAGGGTAATGATGTCCGTCTCATTCCACCATCTTTCCATGCCCCCTCCTCCTCCACTCTGCCCAATCAAAGTTCCTCCCCTAACCCACTTCTGATCTGCAGCTCAGGCAACAGGCAATGTTCTCAAGGTCCTTCTGAGTATTATGAGCAGCACAGATAAAGCTTTGAGCACATGCCTGGCACACAATAGATGCTCGTCTTATCAGCAGTTTTGCTGGTCACATTGAAGCCCTTTATTCACGACTTCCTCTCGGCCAGACTGTGACTACCAGGCATCAACTCTTGCCCTTGTGATTTTCCTCTCTAGACTTTCCTAGTCTCTAAATTGGTTATGTTTATGCAGCCTTTCTCAAAACAGGATATAATGCTCTGATTATGTTTCTCATTAGCAAATCATAAGGACTTCCCAGTCCCTGCCTCTCAGATGTTTTCCCAGAGACCACCTTGATCAACATCTAGGGGCTTTGTAATCTCTAGAAATCAGAGATTTATGGAAAAACTTGGCTTAACTGTTACTCATAATAAATCATATTTGTTTGTGAGGATTTGTTTAATTGACTCCTAACAGAGTTAAGAGTTACATCCAAGTCATTAGGGTGTACAGTCTCATCAGGCCTATACACTTCATAACATTTAGACATATCATTGTATGTCTAAAAGGATGAAGACAGGACCAGAAGTTAGGACCTTTGGACTGATCTATGAGAACTGAGACCCCAAAGAAAATACTCTCGCAGAGACAATGCTTAGAGCAACCAGCTTCATGGTGCTGGGATTGTTATTGCTAAATCAGGATTCAATACAGGTAGAAAATGAGACAACTGACCATACAGGGCCCCTTCTGGAAAGTAGCAAGCACAAGTCAGGTTCTACGGGTACTAATTAGCAGCAACATGAAGACAGAAAGGTGAGGTACTGGAAGTTTACGGGACCACTGTACCCAGAAACCCAGCAGGTGCCAAACACAGTAGACAAGAAACAGTGGAATGGGGAAACAATTTGGCTCCAGAAGCCATCTCTAATTTTTATAATAGTAGCCTTGATCCACTGGCCATAGAGCAACAATTAAAGGAGTGTGCCCAACAGTCTGTGCCCTGTGGTCTCTTAAATGTGCCAATCAGAGCTTGCAATGAGAGGGCGGATGTCTGATCATAAAGCATAATTGCTGTTATGCCAGGAGATGACCTCCTTATCAGGAGATGCAGGGGTTTCATGGATGTGGCCAGACATACCCATGTATCCCAGGAAATAAGGGCTCAAGCTTTCAAAAGTCCTTCCAGGAAACAAGAAAAACCCAGCTTCAAGCCTCATAGCATTTAGAAAGTGAGCTTCCATTTTGTTACAAAAGAAAATACATATGAGGCTAAGGTAAGTCACATCAATCACAGAGAAGCAGAGAGGCATGTCAAGATGGGGTTGCTGGTGACAGGGAATAGAGGCAAAAGTGTGACTTACATGTTTCAAAACAGGATGGTCCTAGGATCAGAGGAGGTATAAGCAAAAGTTCCAGCCAAAAGAGAATGGCTTAGATGTAAATTCTCCCTCTTGAAAACCAAACACTAAAGCATATAAAAAGGAAAAGAAATCCGTAAGTACCAAGAAAAGGTAATGATAAAAACAAAATTCATTTTTTTCTGTTTCTACTAATTCCTTTTAAAGTTTTTGTTCCTTTTGAAGTTTTTCATAAAAATATGAGTAAGAATCCCCGTGAGCTCTTTCTCTAGGTAAATACAGGGACGATACTGGGTGGAGTGGAGGGTGGAAAGCACCTCTCTGTGCTGGCTTCCAGCAGCTAGAAACTCTCTCAGGTTGTCTCCAGAATCAGGTGTTGATGTAGATTATTAAGCACCACAGTTTTTTGTTATTATTATTTTCTAGAAGAAATTTGCTGTAACTTTTAATGCCATCATACATATGGCCTCTCTGACAAAATCTCCATGGAGAGTAATTTAACTTCTCTGTGACCTAGTTTTTTCATTAGCAAAACATGTTAATAAGAAAGTGATAGGAGAGAGAAAATACATATTTCCCAAGGACAAGTCTTGTTAATAAATTGCCTACCAAATCCAACAAGCTCTCAGAAAAGAGGAAGAGATCCATCATTTTTATTAAAGTGGCACTGTGGAAAATAAGGCACAGAGGTCTCTCTGTGGCTGTGGCCTGACATCATCTTAGCCGTGGGCAAGACGAAGAAGAAGAATAGTGGAGGGAGGAGTGGAGAAGTTATCTCCTGCCACAATACGCAGCACTGCTGGACAGGTTCCAAATACATGTCCAAAGTCCCCTTGAACATTTAAAGAAGGTCACATCTCACAACCGTCGCAAAGCTGTCACCACTTACTCAGAATTCACCTTTTTTTAAAAAAAGTATGTCACAGAAAAAATACTATGTTTATATATGCCGCTCATCACGTTTCATAAAACAGATGCACACCTTTTGTCTAGAATGTAACATGTATTTCAAGACGCATGTGATGGACAGTGTATGTACTATGCTGGGAAACTCAGGGTCCATAACCATGGTTTTAGCCTCAGCAATTGGAGTCTCATTTTAAAAAGAGAATCTGAAAAAGTTGAATTTTTTGTTGAATTCAAGTAATCATCTACAATGTTTTTTATACCAAAACATCTAATTGAAGTTGAGACATCGGCCTGTCAACCAAGCACTTCCTGAAGCAATGTGCCGGGGCCACACAGGGATGAAGCAGTGTTTGACCTCCTGGTTTCTTGTACTGTTAGGAGAGAGAGATCAGAGGAACATTGCTAAGATGCAGGGTGGCTATCAATGCAACCAGAGGTAAGGACAAGGGGGTGCCATGATAGACTCTTGGGCACACGTGCAGAGGGTAGTGGCTGAGCTGAGCCCCAGAAGATAAACAGGAGTCATCTTAGTAGAGGAAAGAGGGGTTCGCTTTGGGGAGAGAAAATAGCAGCTTACACACCTGGAGAACTGCCAAGGGCCACAGTGTTCACAAGTGCAGGAGGAAGTAATGGGATTTCTATGGCAGGCTTTCAGAATCCAAGTGGCTTCTCACTTGGAATTTAACCATAAGGGAGCAGGGAAGGAATGTGCTGAAGAGAATCAAGTGGGGGAGAGTGGTATGAGCAGGTGTTTAAATTCTAGCATGCAGCAAAAGATATTTCCAGGCATAGATGTTTCCAAGGCTGACCAAGAATAGAGAAATAGGTGGCATGAAATCCAATGGAGAGGGTTGTAGAGACCGGTTGTGTGTGTGATTGAGAGAATGGATATATGACTGGTTACAGATGGAGAAGATGTTCTAGGAACCTAGGTGGAGAGCGCATCTTGGCCTGAGAGAGCGTGGCTGAGAAGTGAGAGTGGGCTTGGGTGGGATGCCGAGGGGGAGGACTCTGCAGCGGTGGAGCGAACATTTGAACACTGTGTCCATCTCTGGAAGGATATGAAAGATGCATGAGGGCTACAAATCCTTTTCTCAGAAAAATACTCACACCCACCCTACACCATATATCGCACCTAAATTCAGGGCATTCATAGCTCACCTTTGAAACCTCTTCTTTCCAGAAGTTCCCAATACCAAATAAGACAAAAACTGAGGGGGGAACCCTGAGGGTTAATAAACACAGACAACTCAGCAAAGGAAACTGCAGAGAATAATCAGAGTTAGGAGGAAAGCCCAGAGGGAGGGTCAGCACAGGTTCAAGCAAGATGCAAATTTCCAACTTGCTTGAATGAACCTCAAGTTAGAGGCAGTGACATCAAATTCACCAAGTTAAGTGGAGTGAGAACTGAACATCCGCCCTTGATGTTCACTGGTCTAGATTTGCTGGTCCAGAGGCCAGACGGTTGGAATAAGATAAGGAAGGGAGAAAGAAAATGCAGCCTCTGCATATACTTTCCAGAAAGTAGCCAACTAGGAATGAACGAGGAGCAGAGGTGAGATGAGATTTTTACTCAATATTTATAGCAAGAGTGAAGGCAAAACTTGAGCAGGCTTGCTGCTGGAGGGCACAACAGACCAGGGAGAGCAATGGAGATCAAGGAGAAAGCAAGGAAAAGTCACTCACCAACTGAAAATTAACTGGAGTGACTTTATGGAGAAGGGACAGGGAGGAGCGTGATGGAGGAGATCATACTACAGAGTGGTCCTCTCGTCTTCTCCATTAAGGTCGCACACACTGAGGGATGGCACAGGCCGAATGGCAGAGCAGCAGGGTGTTTCTGTCACCACTGTGTGCCCGAGGCCTAGCCCAAGCCGTGCTGCACCATGAAAGCTCAGTACACACCGGATGAACAACGGCAGTCAGAGGAACACAGGAAGGTGTGACCAGCTGTGCCAAATGAGAATGAAAGCTAACGGGAAGAGCAAAGGTATTTCTAAGACGTCTAAGGAGAGAAGGCCCAAAGTGCTGTAATTTATTTATGCACTCTAATGGAGAGCTCCGGTGACCTGCGGTGTGAGCTTAGGAGGAAGAGATACACAATCTCCTCAGGAGCTAGTGAGGCTTGGAATCTTCATGCATCCTGAGAAAACAGGTATCCCTTCAATGAATAAGTAATCACTGACAGCTGGCAGATAAGACGCGCAAGTTTCTTCCCCAACACCCAATACCCTCGGCAGAGATGGACAACAGAGAAAAGTTAGTTAATTGCACTGTCAGCTGGTCACCTGGATGCTGAGGCCCACACAGAAAGAAGACAGCCAGCCAGGACTGCAGGCTGCTTGACCAGCCGTGTCGGTCTAGCAGATGAGAGGCTGGCTAATCTGTGCTTTGTATTCCACAGATGATTCTCTCACTCAAACGCCATTCAGATCTAAAAACAAAAATCCCTCCAAATCCCAAACAACAATTACCAAACAATGGAACATGGAAGGCATGTTATTAAATCCCCTGATGAAAGGCTGCTGGACCACGTTTCCAGAGACTGGGCTACGTGGCAGGTTATAGATGATGTGTTCAGGTGTCTTTTGAACCCACACCACATCCAAGGCTTCACAGTGTGTTCCTTTGCCCTATTAAAACTGTATTCCACCTTACCAGGTCTGAATAATTTGTATAAAATTGATTGCTACAGTTCTCACTAGAAACTCTAATTGCATTCCTGGTATAACTTAAAATGATAACCTTATCTTAATTAGTAGTGTGATGCAGAAATGCTTTTGAAAGCCTCTGAGAATTAACCTGCATTTTTAAAACAGAAGCCCCGAGGCTTATAAAAGAGAGAGAGAGAGAGAGAGAGAGAGAGAGACATTTCTGTTGAATCCATGAGCCAATGTTAATTTCTCAAAATTATAGAAGAAAATAATCACATGACAAGAAACACTAGGCAAAGCAACTAGCATCTTCTCTGAGCAAGTGGCTTGCATTTCGCATCACAGAACCCCACACCACCTCATCCTCGTGCTTAGGCCTCGGGGGCACCCACTGAAGAGCCTCCCCTTGGTTATTCTGAGGACACTATAACTGGGGTCGTGGTCCTCACTTGGGACTGTCATGCACATCCTCTGTGCTGCTCCCACAGGGTCCTCTCCCAGCCTTCTCCCATCAACGCGAGTTCTCTTAATCAGTGCCTTCCTCACTCGCCCCAGCTTTCTAACATCCCTGCCAGGCCCAGCTGTATTTAGTGCCTGAGCAAAACCCCCAAAGCACAAGGCTGCCGTGAGAGAAGCTCTGCTCTGCCTGTGTTTTGTGCCTGCTCTCAGCCTGGTAAAGCCATGAATGTTGGTTCATCAGTAATGATCATTAGCCAGCACACTAGGACATACGAAAATTAACATTTCAAACAATTATCTTAAACTATGTTATCACAACACAGAAGACTTTGCAGTAAGTTATTACTGTAAACACCTTATGTAAACGTTAAAGATTTCCCGGTGTAATGCTTGCCAGTTAGGAGTCTTCTAACAAACACTGTGTACTTTACCATCTACAAACGTACCCCCCAAAATTGGGTTCTTTTTCATCATCCAACACTGTAACCATAGTCAACTCCAGAAATGCCAAAGAGATGCTATTTCAAGAGGAAGATTCTCCTGATGGTGGCCTTAGGGAGGTCTGTAGTTTCCTCCTGTAAGCCATAACAACGGAGGGTGGGGGGTAACTGCCTTTCGATAATGTGATTTGGCATTTTCGTGTTTGAAAATAAGCGTGGTTCAAAAATAAAGTATCTCCTCCTTACTAGAAGTTAAAGAGAGGTTTTATTTAAATTTAAGGAGTTAGAGTTAAGAGACCATCAGGGTATGACATCACCATTAGAACTGAGAAGTTGAGGTGTAACTTGTAACATTCAATGGTGGAAGAGCGGCGTACCACCCAGCTTTATTTTTAAGCATAAAGTAAAATTAAACGGGAGGAGGCAGGTGCATACTAATATTAGTTCAAAAATAATTTTAAAAATTGGTTGCTACTCTTTTTAATAGTATTAAAGATACGATGATATGAAGGCAAAGTACTCTTACAAAATAGCAAGTCATAATTTCAAAGAAGCATTATTGTGACCGGGCACGGTGGCGCACACCTGTAATCCCAGCAGCTTGGGAGGCTGAAACAGGAGAATCATGAGTTCAAAGCCAGCCTCAG
This sequence comes from Geosciurus inauris, assembly GCA_004024805.1. Taxonomy (NCBI): domain Eukaryota; kingdom Metazoa; phylum Chordata; class Mammalia; order Rodentia; family Sciuridae; genus Geosciurus; species Geosciurus inauris. The sequence continues at coordinate 30,181 of PVHX01014359.1, forward strand.
CAACAGCAAGGGGCTAAGCAACTTGGTGAGACCCTATCTCTACATAAAATACAAAATAGGGCTGGGGATGTGGCTCAGGGGTTGAGTGCCCCTTAGTTTAATCCCTAGTACCAAAAGAAAAAAAGAAAAGAAAAGAAGCATTATTGTGTGTGGCATATATGAGCACATATTTACGTCAGCAGATTATCCATACCTTGAGTGTCATAGTAATGTAGATGTTATTGGGCATATCTCCTCTTATTTAAAACTCCACCCCCAGGCTTGAGTAAGGAGATGAAGGACTAAACACATATCAACCCCGTGGACATTCAGTCAGAAAAAAACTCAGCCTAAGAGACATTTTCATCAACAGATATTTTAAATCAAGTGACCCCAAATCTATTTGACAAGATTGTTCTAAAGGAGGAAAGCCCTCACAAGATTTCACTTGCTTTTCGCTTCACTGATATGACAGGCACATACCGATAGCATCTTCAGGTTGCAGATCCTGTTATTCTACCATTGCAGTTATAGTCTCATCTACAGCATTAATGTGCTAAATAGGGACTGCATGAAAATCTCCAATTACTTGCAGACAATCTATGCAACATTGCTGCTAATTTTAGTGCCCGGGCTTGCACCACTGTTGTGACCTCTGCGGCAATCCCATCAAGGATTCTTCAAGCTCCTTATAAATGCGTTAATCACCTCTATGAAAGTCACTGCTTGCTTTTAACGAAGATAATGTATGTTACTGGGATTACACCACTGCTTGCAGAATCATTAAAGAAAGATAGATCAGAATTTATGATAAAGCCTTTGGACAGCAGGGCACTATTTTCACCATAAAAATCACAATCTGCAGGGACAGTGGCCAAAGCAGAGGAACCATTAAAGACTTATAATTAGTATCAATCAAGGTGACACTACTGTTGACATCTTTATTACTTTAAATACACTAATCAAATCAAATACTTCTGCATGCAGATGGAAAGCTGGATGGGCAGCTAGACCCAGGAAACATCCTTGTGGACAGCAATTGAAAATGAATTGAAATTACCTGTTTTCAAGGTAAGAACAAAGTATTGGTGTTACAGAAGAACTCAAAATGGACCTCAAGGGCATGCACAGTCACCAAGCCTATCTCTAAATAAATACACACCTGTGGATCCTTCTGGGCAATCTGCAGGACTGATGCAAAAGTAACTCAGGGAAACATAAACATCTGGGCACTCTGCGCCATAAAAAAGTAGCCAAAGACTCCTGCCTATCATTTCCTCATTGTCTGGAACCTTCTTACCCATGCACCTGCAAATGAAAGATAAGGGGAGAGCAGAGCTAGGTGTTATTTACGTAATTACAAAAATTTAGGGGCTGTCAATATCATCTAACTGCATCAGGCTCAATTCCATACCACGCAGACTCTGAAACACACTGCTATTTTTACTACACATATAAATATTTCACTCTTAATGAACAAGAAGTTCCTTGGCATCTTTGCCACCCCTGAGCCCATATGGCATTAGACCTTAATGACTGCAATTTTCAAACAGGCACTCTCCCCCAGTTTCTGGCTGTTCAATGTTCACAAGCTGAATTCTTGAGGTAAAGGGCATAAACCATCAGAAAAGGCTGGGAAGTTGTTTCCGGATAACAAAATCTGGCTTGGAATCAATTCTGAATTATGGATGAAGATCTGGCAAGGTTTCTCCCAGGGGTACAACTTCATCGTTGCCAAGTGAGATTATAATAGCAAAGACTTTCATTATGAAGGTGATGAACCCCAACAATCACTTTGGCTTCCAAAGTTCAACTTTATTTATAGGTTTCTTAATTGCTGTGTCTACCAGTAGGTTTAAAAAATGTGTTACATCTTCTCTGAATTAGATACCTGCCTCTTAGGGGGGAAAAGTTGATGTGTGTCCATTCAAAGCTGAACAGAGTCAAAGGAAATTCTGCACCTCTTCTTCCCAAGCAATAAGAAAAGACCAAGGGCAGAGGATGGGCAACACAGCAGAACAGCCCGAAGGAACAAACTACTCAAAGAAAAACATCCGCAATTCACCAAAAAAGCAGCAATTAGCTCAGGTCCAGTTCCACTTTCAAGTCCATGGTCACAGGGAGAGTTTTCAGGATACCATGATGGTGTTGTAAGGAAAATCACTTTGCAATTCGGCCATTGAAAATCCCATTAGTTAGCCCAATTCCTATCAAATCACAGTAGGTATTTGATACACAAAATACCTACTAGTACTTCTAGTACATTGAAATATTCTCTAAAACACAAAGTTTCTAAACCAGGAAGTATTTCCAGTACTCCCAACTTCTCTCAAATAATAACAGTAAACTCTTCTGGCTTGTAAAAGAACAGGAGCCCATTTCATCTAAAAATGGATTTACACTCTTTTGAGTTATTCTGTACCCACAGAATTTTGCATCAACCCTGTGAAGAGGATTATCTCCACCTTGCGGATGAGGTTAGAGATTAAGAGAAGCTCATGGCCCTTCCAATGGGCTCCTGAATGTGACACTCAGCACCAGTGATTCCGTGTCTTCTCTACAATGCCATCCTGACCTTGAGCTGCTCTCAAACGTTCTGTCACCTTATTAAATAAGGAGAGAAGCCACATCTTTGGATGATGGTGCCCTATGGTAAAGACCAATTGTAAAGAGCACTTTTGCCAAGGGAAAGCTGTTCTCAAAGAACCAGTTAGATGGATAGTAAACATGGGAGAATCCTCTTAGTCTGAATATCAATTGGCCATGTTTAGGGCTTAGTCATCCTGCTACCCTATGCCAAGACCTTTTTCTTTTTTTTAAACTTTTAAGAGCCATTTGAGTCTCATTGACGCACAGGGAACAGAGAGGGTTGTGAAATGCTGGAAGAGACCGACCTCACCACTGGAGAAACTGCCAGCCAGACACAAAGTGCCAGCTAACAGTGAGTCAGGGATGGGCTCCCCGCTATCAAAGGCCTCTATGTGGAATCCTTCACAAAGGAGCTTGGCGTAAGCAAAGTTTCGGGGTTGGGAAATGACACCAGAAGGGGCCTGTCACTTTCTCACCAGAGGACATGCATTTGCGAGAATTTGCTGAAATGTGCACGCAATACTTCCAAAAAAGACGTGGATTAAAGAACCTGTGTCAGTAAGTGCTTTGGAACCAGATGCAGAAGCATTTGAAGACTGGCAGATTCTCTTTCCTACCCTCCTTAAATAGCTCAAAGCTTATTGGTTCATATTTTCCGACTAAGATCATTTTTGTATCAAAAAGTGGGGGAAAAAGATGGTAACTCTGGGAGAGCTCAGTGGAAATGGGAGAACCAGCAGCAACAGCAATTTGCACGTAAAACACATGATACATAAAAGAGAAAAAGCAAAGCCTATTTAACCATAATGGGGAACACTCACTGCCTCACATCCCCGTGTTCGCTCGTGAGGTCCCAAGGTGTCTCTCATCTCATTGCCCCAGTGATACCTCAGGTTATATAACTTTAGCCCTATGTGGACCACACAACACAATCTGTGTGAATTCAGTGAAGTTTTGCAATTTTTTTAACACAGGTGAAGATACTTTTCATTACATTTACATGTTTGCACAGGGGGTCACCATCCATGGGTAAAACAAGCTGAGGATATTAAGGATACTGCGTTAATTAACAAATAGTATGGAAAACTCTGACCATGGCTTTCTTAGCAGTAGAAATATTCTCCCAACTGAGTGACAAATATTCCAACAAATCACTTTAGATAGTGTTGTCATTTTTTCCAATGTGACAGATAAGTAGATTTAATTTAACTTAATCACCTTTAAAAATGTATTGTCTCTGTATCTGATAATGACTAATACCAAGTCCATAACCCCAAAGCTGGCCCCTGCAGGCACACCAGGACCTGGGTGTGCTCACCCACACCTTTTTGTTAGTGCTGATTAGTGGAGACTGGCAGGAGAAATTTTGCTTGAGTGTGAATACTATAAAAATACTAAATGTAAAAAGAATTGCAAAGGAATTTAAGACACAAATTTATAGTACTCGAGTGACAATACAGTCTGACTTTGAAAAGTCAGGTAACAGGGCCAACCCACTGTCTTACCATTCTAAAGGAAATTGTTTTAATAATAAGTTGTACAATTGGTGGAGGGTACTGTACGGTCCGCTGAACCTGGTTGGAAAATAAAAATTCTTAAGCAAGGAATAAAAAATCTGTTCTGATATGTACCACTCCGAGAAACACACAAATGGGGGTCTTCATAAACACAACTGGTTACAAAACATACTTGCAATGAAAAACACCATGCAGAAAATCCTATACATCTTTTTCTACCTTCTTAACCAATACCTTAATCAATTCACTTAGCTCAATACTGTGAAGAAAAAAAGCTACGAGGAAAGGTAACAAACAGTATGCAAACATATACAAAGGGGAAAATGTCTGAGCTTGAAATTACAGCTTCTCCCAATTAGACTGGCATGCATCTACCATCAAAGATCTGGATCCCAGATATGTGACACACACTTATTTTTCTCAACGGTGCCTAATAAAGCAGGGCAAAGACACAACTCTTCAGGGCTCCAGGTTAAGAATAGCAGCCACAAATTCACTAATGCTAAAGGAAAAATAAATAGCCAGAGGGATGAAGTGATCTCTAATACTTTGTATTGAAGTCCATATGTGGTTTGCAATTGTCTTACAGAATACATTTGTTCTCTAGTCTCTATAACATGTTTTTTTTTTTTTTCTGACCACTGCATGGAAATATCTATGATACATAAAAGTGGATCATTTCTAATTTAATAGTGACACAAATCCTTTGAACTCACACACTATTGACATTGACATAGAATATGGACCTTGAATTTATAAAGCAAATTTATAAAACAATTTTGTTGTTCTCTACATCTTTCCTAGGATGTGAAAAGGATCAGAAGTTTTCCATGGGCTATTGTTTCTGTTTTTCCTAGAGGTACTCAAAAGCTACCACCTGGACAGATTCTCCTAGACAGATTTTGTCTGAATAAATCAAATTGGAAGAATCAATTGCATGCTAGATAACAAGAGGATATTTTTATTTTAAAGGCTTCCTGATAAACCTTTGAGGCAATATTCTTTAAATTAAAAAAAAATGCGTAAAAGGACCTATAAAATAACCATGGCCATATGGTTGCAAATAGCACACACAGGATTTCCAGAGGGAAAGACAATGAGGCTCACTCTAATGGCATCTGTGGTGATTCCTGACCATGGAAGGCGGCTCTGAGCGGGAGGTGGCTCTCTCTCATCAGCTGCCTGCTCCTGGGCAAACCTTCCATTCCCTCACCTGAAAGGCAAGCGTAATAAGGTTGACGTTACCTCCAGGTGTTATGGTGGGGAGCAAATGCGAGGCCCCACGTGAAGCACTCCATAAAATGTTACAAGCACATCAATTATAAATGAGCACACTATACATATGTAAGTTATAAACACAGGAAGGCAGACCAGTGCAGCTGATTGGAAATTATACATTATAGCACAGATGTGCAAAAGTCATTTTTGTTTTAAAAAATGGTTTTTCCCATCACATAATTGACTCCCCGTTGCTAGAATGTCTTCATTCTCATGTGGTGTTAAAAATACAAAACAAAAATTTAAGCGGGTTTCTTTGCTATAAGTTGGGTTCTTTAGAAAACAGCCAATTGGGTTTGGTAAATATTTGGGGTTTTGGTTTTCTCTCCCTTCTCTCTGCCTCTGGCTCAAGGTATCTCCTCAAAACCAGGTCCGTGCGATGCTGGGGCACAGACAGGGTACCATCTGCTCCCGTTACTCCTCCGGGGTGGGCTGCCCAGGACTGGGTGAGGCCCAGCAGGTCCTGTGCAGTCACACTGTGGGAGCCTCTGCCCTTCCTGTACCAAGTTCCTAGAAGTCTGCGATGGTCCCTTCAGGGTCAGTACTGGACTATGTTTGCTCTGACCACCTCCCTTGACTGACCAGGCTTATCTCAGCTCTAACTCTCCCAGGTGGTTCTGTCGCCTGAGGGGACCTCTGCTGGCGAGGGGCCTGGAGTCCTGCATAGGTTTCCCTGCTGTGGCCTGCAGGGTGTGAGGACCTGCTCGGGAGCCCAGCTCGTTATTCTCACCCACCGAACATCGAGGCTGACTTTACGACGTGGGGGACCTGGGGGATAGGTGCCTGGATGGGCTTTTTCCAGCTGGTCACTTTTTACCTCTACTGCCTATGCCAAGGTGGTTTCTATAAAGCCACACGAGGCACTTCTGAGGTTCCAGAGGGGGAGGGAGGCCAGCTCCACTGCTCACGCCTCGCTGGACCACTGAAGTCTGGAGTCTCCCCCAAAGGCCTAGCTGTGGAAGGCTTGGCTGCCAATCTGTGGAACCACAGAGAGGTGGGGCCTAGTGGAAGGAAGTTAGGTCACTGGAGGTGTGCCCTCCCAGGGATATCGGGATGCTCGTCTCTTCCTGCGTTTCTCTTTGCTCCCCTACTGCCAAGAGGTGAGCAGCTTTGCTCTACCACTACCATAATGTGCTGCCTCCCACAGGCCCAAAACAATAGGACCAACTGATCATGGATTGAACTCTGAAACCATGAGCCAAAATAAGGCTTTTTTCTTTGTAAGTTGATTTTCTCAGGTTATTTTATCACAGTGATGGGAAACTGACTAACACCACCTCAAGAGTTGTGCTTTGCTTGTGATCATTTTGCTCTCGATCCCTACCTTCCATGTGTCCTCAAACATTGTTTTGCACCCCTGGAGGGGTCTTCCCTTCCTATGCAGTTGTGCCTCAATGTATAAAACTCCAGTCTCAGATCTCTAGGCTTTCTCCTCAATACATAAATGGAAACTTTAGAATTTTCAACGGATCCTGGATTTTATAAGAACTTCTGACAATAACAATGACATTTGTTCTAGAACCTTCTAGAACCATCTGCTCTACTCCTAAAACAATAAAAGCTATCAATCCTGTCCATGAGTGTGCAGCTGTAGGGTAAGATTTACAGGAAATTTTAAAAATCATTATGATGGGTTTCAATTTTTATCCTTACTACATTAGACATTCTAGGACTATGGGAGATTCCAAGAGTTTCTTGAATAAAGAAAGATAACTTTGTGAATTAGCAATTGAATGGGTAAGTGTTCTCAACTCATTTTACACATGAAGAAATAGGACTTGGAGAAGATAAAGGATTTTCCAAACGAAGCTCAGCGTGAAGAGATGACACCAAAATTTAAGCTTGAGGATTGGTGTTGTTACTGCAGGATTCTTCTCGCTACTAAAAGAGAAGTTCCTTAAAAGTATCTGTCAATCCAAGAGGAAAATATGAATACACCCTCCTGCCAATTGTTTAAGAACCCAGCACATGCATGCGCACACAGCTTTGATGAAGGTGAGGCGAGAGATTCGGACTCATCATTAAACTTCTTCATTTGCTCTTGTTCATTACGCTAGTATTTATTGAATACCTGCTGATATAACACAGTGCTGGCAACCAGGCAGGACAATTGTCCCTGCTCAGATTCGGTGCTGTGTGAGTGTTGCGCGGTGTTGGGTTACCATGCGCTTCTAGGTGTTCCCAACCCATTGTTTCCTCGCCTCCAGTGGTTACAGGACTTCTATGGACAGAAGTGTCATTACACACATTGAGATGTGATCAATGACTTAGGTGGTAAAAAATGCTCACCTCCAAAAGCCTCCAAAGCACAAAGAGAGAGACGAATGGAGAATACGCAGTGAAATTCGCGGGAGCTGCCCGTCTCCGCTTCTCTAACGTTCATCGCTGGTCATTTCATTTTCCCAGGATCTCAATGCCTCCTCTCCTGAGCAACCATAATTGGCCTCATTCTGCCCACTGTAAGCACGCACAGGATCACGTGAATCTTCCACCTGTGCTAACCTGTGCATTAATGATTTGCTGAGCCGAGCTAACCACAGACAATCACAAAGGCTCTGTATGTACAAGAGGGATTTTATATAAATATAGATAGATATATATACATGTAACGTATATATATATACACACTCACACGTAAGTATACATATGTGTATATATATGGATATATATACATGTTTTCATATATATTCATACATTTTAATCTATAAACACATATATTTATACCTATAGGTAAAAACTTCATAATTCTTTTTTTTTGTATTGGGGATTGAATCTGGGGTGCATTACCCCTGATCTACATCTGTAGCCCTTTTTTTAAACTTTGAAATAGTGTCTCACCAAGTTGCTGAGGTTGGATTTGAACTTTCATTCCTCCTGCCTCAGCCTCTTGAGTTGCTGGGATTACAGATATGTCCACCACACCTGGCCCATTCATAATTCTTGTGCATCTATATTAGGTGAAAGATAATGTATCCAATTAAATGAGACTTCAACTGGTTTATTCTCTGCATGTTCTACTCATTCATTTTCCTCAACTTGTCATTTACTAGTGATCTGAGACTCCCTCTTGAGGTATGCTAAGACTGAGCTAGTGTCTAAGTATCTGGTCATATAAAGGTTATATGAGAATAAGGCAAATAAATTTTTTTGGTAAGTAAAGAGTAACTACAGTATTCAAATACCAATGTGGTAAGGGGAAAAAGCAAAATAAATATGTCAAATTCTATTCCTCCAAAAGCTGAAACTGAAGTAACTTTTCTAAAACATTAAGTTCTTTGATTTAAAAATGGAACTTAATAGGCTGCTGCATCACTTAAACTATTAATTCTAATTAAAAAAGAAAAAGTACAATTATTCCCTAAATACCAAATAGTTTAGAAATATTTTAGTAGAGGAAATAAAACACCCACAGTCATTTTTCCTCTGGGAAGGATGGAGGCATTTACATATCCCACTATGGAATTATATATATGCTAATCACAAGCTAATATAAACATGAAAAAATGTTAGATGAAAATTACAAGTTGAAGAACTCTCAAAAAAATTGCAAAGGCAAAAGAATAGGCCTGCTTGAAAACAATGTCTGCCCTCTTGCTTATTCATGTGTAAACACCAAATATGTGCAAGGTGTTGACATCTCCATTCGTTTTGGGGTTTGAATAAGCTATAAATATATGACATTTAATTGTGTGATTGATTTGTCAAGAATCCTGAAATGTGTTACGTTGGAGATCAACTTCCTATGAACACAAATATTTTCACGGTTTCCAAATTGAAACGATGACTTCTTCAGGAAACGAGACCCTCTCAGCTAATTGGTTCATTTGTTCAACCAGTTGTACGTACTTTTCACAGCAGAGATCACGTTTTAATCTTTTTTTTTTAATTTATAGCAGTGCTCCCCAAAATGCTCACAAGAGCATTCTGCAAACCTTGGTAGCTGGGGGAGGGCGAGGAAAGCCCTGTTCTCCCGTTCATATTTTATTGGTACAATCAGATCTCTCTAGGCAAAATACCAGGGAAAAAGCATGGTACCTGGTGGGTTAAATGGCACAAGTTCCAAGCCTTTCTTCCAGGTCTCTGTGCCCTCCAGCAATAAACTGGCTTTTGCATTTGGCAAACATATGCAGAAAACTAGGCCAAATATGGCCGATGAATGTGGCCAAGTTTTTTTTCATGTGATGCACGGTGACAGCCAACCCAAAGTTCCCAATGTCAATTCAATTTCCAAATGAAAACCTTAATTTTTCAGTAGTACGTGTTCATATTTAACATCAGACATAAATAAAACCAATTCACCTGTTAGGGATAGAAATAACAAATATACGCTACTTGTATCAGTGGAGACAGCGAATATTTAGAATAAGATGGATGTTACAGAAATCAACCTGAGGATTCTCTCTCACGCGGTCAAGGATTTAGAAGCATCAGGGAAAGAAAGGATGCTTCCCGTGCTCCCACCTGGCATGATGCCTTCTAGATCGTGCAGAACAGCTGATCATGAAGAGTGAATATCTGACATCAGATGAAACTCCCACTTGGTCATTGAAATTCCAGGACTTCTGTAGCCACTACTAGTTGTCAAATATGGGATTAAAATTTTTCAAAATGGTTGCATGCTTTCAAATGTTGATAATAAATTTAAATAAATGCACACTCTTGCCATAATTTGACATTTTGAGGCATCGGTGATAGAGGCATGGAAGTTTATATCTTTGTCTTCAATGACTGTGCTGATATATCTAGGGATTTCAGTGGAAACCCTAAACCTATGCTACCTAAATTTCAACCTGTTTCTCAGACTTTCCTTTTCAAGCCACTTTATGTCAAGGAGGACAGCGTGATTGAGCTATTGTCTGTTACACATTACTACATTAGTGTGACAGTTGTTTACTGCAGTATTACCAAAAAGCTATATTCTGACAGAATGTGTATCAACACACATCAGCAAAGATGAAACAACTCTTTCCTGGCTAGCACATTCAAAAAAAATTACACAGGGAAATGTGAGGTTTAATAAATGTCTCTAAACAGAGATTCATCTTTAACTCACATAAGGAATGTATTGAAAATGAGCAAATTGTGTATCTTATGGAGTATCATAAGCAGCTAGAAAAATCTAAGGAAATTATTCTCAGGAAACTCCCACAAAGCATGTCCCAGGCACCTCAGCAAGACTCCCTGCACCCCCTTCACTCTGCTGTTTTGTTGTGAGGGGCTTCTTTATCTTCTCTTATAAACAGGCTCAAATCCTTCTGTCCTTAAAGCCCACTCCCAGCCCCAGGCCACTCATGGCTTTTGCTCCAGTTTTCTTCTCATCCAAACCTCTGGGGAAAGTGGGTTATTTTTACGGACCCGTCTTCTTCACTCTTTACTCATTTCTATATCCAGCAGATTCTGATTTCCATCTTCACACTTCTAGTAGAATCGATAGTGCTAAGGCTACAAATGATCTCCTAAATCTGAGGGACACCTTTCACCCTTCACCTGCTTCAATGGCTCTGTGCAGTGTGATCTTGACTGCATCCACTGTATTAGAATCACACTGGCCGGGGCTGCTCCATCAGTGTCAGAGTAGACACCCTGCTGGTCTGTCCCGTCCCTCTCAACATCCCTACCCCCTGCCTCTGTGGTACACACAGTACTTAGGAGGACTTTGGCCCCAGCCAATCTGGGCTCAGGTCTCAGTTTTTCCATTTGACAGGCTGCGAGACTTTGAGCCATTCATTTAATTTCTCTGACTTAGTTTCCAATTTGAAAACTGGGGATCATGCTAGTGATTAGCTTGTTATCACCTGTTGGCCAGGTAATGGGGTCGGCGGTTGTACCGTCTGCTATGCTGATTAATTGGGCAGACACTGAGTCCTGGGTCTTGGAAATATGAACTCATGGATCCTACTCCATCTCTGTGGGGAGCTAGCTCTATGCTACGCCCTAATGACTAGCCATTGTATGTAAATGGGAAAGGCACAAAGGAAGGAGGAACTATGTGATTGGTTTACAATTATAGTTGGTTCCTGGAGCAGCTCGAGGCCACAGTTCAGGGGGCTTACGTGCCTTGCCACATGGACAGCTGTTATCTACGTGCATTGTCTCTGATTGGCCAAACGGCCCTATAAGTTGAATGCTTGTTCTGCAAATAAATGGGTGCCTGCTCTGGCTGTACGCGCTAGCAGTGTCTGATTGTCCTGCGGCAGAAAGGCTTCGGAGGGCAGGGCTAAGAACGGATGGCTAGTCGGCTCCAACTCTTCCCAACTTCCACTACGAGGTGAATATGGGGGTGCGCCTTCGACCCACTGGCTCGGGACGGACTGCAACCCCCACACCTCTCCACCCGTACTTCTGGGTCCATGATTCTGCCCCTGCGACAGGTGTGGAGAGGTCGTTCTCCACCTTGCTCTGCTACCATGAGTTTTTACCAGTGCCTAGGGTCAACAGGGGTGGTTGCTTTTCCTCCTGTGACTTAAGATTTTCATTCCATAGGACAGAGGGGAAGTGATACAAGTGGGATATCATGACTTTTCCTCCACAGCTGATGCACTCTCTCAGGACTTCCCACAAGGAAGGGATCCTGCCCAATCTTTCCATTGCATACCAGTGCATCAGTGAGCAGGAGTGTGTGGATGAGTAGAAATCCCCCAGTCTGCCTCCTTGCTAGCCCTCTATCAATTTGTTAAACATTTTAGCGGAATTCTTACCAGTGACCTTATGCACCTGTTCCAGGTAGGCAAGGGCTGGAGATACCTGGCCTTGCTCAGACTTTAGGTTAGTTGGTTTCTCTGAAGTCTGTGCTCTTATAGGTTCAAGAAGTTATGTGTGCACGTTTTCTACCATTCTGTTGTTGTTTTAAGGGTAGCAACATTGCTTTTATTAAGCATTACGTCCTAAGTAAAAGCCCAAAATATCAATTGTTTGGCCAAGGCTCCCAAGTGCTTCAACAGATAAAGTCTTCCCAAATGGAGAGGCTGGAATATTTGGCCATTTATCTGGGGAAAGAATGAACCATTCCCCATACCTGGTATCACAGACAAAAATGTGTGCTGGGTTATCTGAGATCTAGACATAAAAATAAGACTACAGGGGCCAGGGATATAGCTCACTTGGTAGAGTGCTTGCCTTGCATGCACAAGGCCCTAGGTTCAATCCCCAGCACCACAATCAATCATCAATCAATAAGACTACAAACCTTCTGGAGGGAAACAATATCTTTGTGACATGGAGAAGGCCCAAATATCAGGCAGTCCAAGAAAACACTGACAATAAAAGAAAAATGTAACAAAATGGATTTCATCAAAATTACAACTTTCACTCATGTGAAAATATCATTAAGAAAATAAGAAAACATCAGTACACATATTGGACAAAGGACTTCTATGATTCAAGGTAGGCACAAACCACTCAGTCTAAAACACGGAAGACTTCAACAGGCACTGCACAAAGGACCATGGATGGACAGCCAATGAGCCCATGGGAAGGGAAGGTGCTCGCCATCATTAGTCATGATGGAAATGGCGCCCACGCCGAGGGCTAAGGCTTAACCACCAAGACACCAAATGTTCATGAGGATGACAAAAATCTAGAACTTGTGTTGCTAGTGGGTGGGTACTGCATACCATCTCCTTGGAAACTGGTATGCAAATTTCTTATAAAGTTGAACATCTACCCTTTAGTATTTACCCAAGAGCAAGGTAAGTCTATATACACAGAAAAAAATCTGGCACAAAAATATTCCTATCAGCTTATTTATAATGGCCAAATATTGGAAACAATCCAACCGTCCATCAGTCAGAGAGCAGATCAGCAAACTCTGGGTCCACATATCAACCGAACACAGTGAAAGGAAAGACTGCGATGGAGCACAGCTCCGTGGGCATCAGAACACCTCAAGAGGAGAAAGGGTGCAGCCAGGACGAGCGCACGCCGGGCCATCCTGCTTCTGTAGCACTGGTCCACGGTGAGCAGGTCAGAACAGTGGTTGTCCCTGGGAAATGAGGATGACTGGGAGGAAAGGCAGGAGCAATCTTTCTCTGGAAATAGAATGTTCTAGACATGGAGAAGGAGGGGTACAGGTGGCATCAGTCTATACATTTATCAAAACTTACAAACTGTGCTTAAGATTATACGCCTCTAAATCACAGCAAGTCAAAAAGCTAAATGTGAAAGCTAAACACACACACACATATGAGAAAGGGCTTTCTATGAGTGCCCTACATAATTAGCACCTCCTTCTCACTCTAAGTGACATGTCTTCAACATGACACTTAAGATCTGACGTTCTAAACTGGGTGCAGCGGCACACTCCTGTAATCCCAGCACTTAAGGAGGCTGAGACAGGAGGATCGCGAGTTCAAAGCCAGCCTCAGCAAGGGCGAGGCACTAAGCAACTCAGTGAGACCCTGTCTCTACATAAAACACAAAATAGGGCTGGGGATGTGGCTCAGTGGTCAAGTGCCCCTGAGTTCAATCCCTGGTACCAAAAACAAAAACAAAACATGTGACACTCTAGTATGTGTCTGTTAATTGCCTGCACTGTCTGTTGGAATACAAGTTCCTTGAAGCTCAGGGCTTTTCTTCTAGTTTCCCATAATATATCCAATGGCAATAATAAAAAGAAATCATCTCTTTGGATCTTGGTTATTTAGATTTCTTCTCCACTTGTCTAATGGAGGGTTTTAAAACCCATAGGAGAAGAAGCATGGTTAAAGCACTTTGTGATTCATCAACACCATATAATCTAAAGGATGATTAAACACAAGAAATGAGCTGCTTATGGAAGACAGTGAGGGTATGGCAGCTAAATATTTCTGTAGAACAGCTCACCATGTTGTAATCTTTCTTCTAAGAACTGTCTTCCCAAAGCAAGAATGGGGGTGGAGGTTAGGCAGACAGCACCCTGGCAAAGCGGAGCTTCTATCTAACCAGCTAAGTCACAGGGATTGCTTTATTCTTCAAGTTCATGGCTTTCCCTTGACTCCACGGCTAATGGGAATTCATTATAAGGCAGCTTTCTGAGATTAGAGTACCCCGGCAGCCTCAGTCAGATGGAGAATTTCAAGCCAGGCCCTGTCCAAGCAGTTACAGAATTGTAACTAATTAGATCTTGTGCACATCTCACCTGAAATCATGTTAGCAAGACCATGTCCAAGTGCATTTACAGCTAGCAGGGGTGTAGCTGTCCTTAGGCCACCCCAGGAAGCACTGCAGCAGGATGTGTTCTATTTCAAGATGCCCTTAAAAGCAAAAATGAATGAGTTGGTTTCAATGAAGCCACAGGCATAACTCCAAGATTCCAAAACAGAGGCACCTTGGTCACCCGTGAAATATATAAACTGATGGCTAATTACAAACAAGTACGAAAATCTCAGGTGAGAAAGCTCACCTGAGGATTCAAGCACAATCTTAAGATTTAAATATCTTATGAAAGAAGAAAATTGAAGAGAAAAAAGAATACCTGATGAATGCAGTACATTATTTTATAATGTAGGGATTACTCAAGATTCAGGCACACAAGCACCTAATAATCCATTAGATTCCGAATTTTAGAGTGTCTTGCAGTGGTCAGCACTAAAGATCTCTAAATTAGATGGAAGGGATCTCTTGAGCTAATGCAAACATAATTTGTTTGACCATAACAATTCAGCATTATTCACATGATTTGGAGCCTCATCATCACTACACACCTGCAGGGACAATCTCTGCCTCCCAGAACATAGGAAGACATTCAAGTGTATACAGCAGCATTGCCTACCTGCTGTGTCGACAGAAACACTACCCTAACATCAGAGCACACCATCTCCACAGAGCTCAGACACAGGGAAGAAATGAAGAACCCTGAGGAGGGCCTTTAATTCTGGGTGGTAAAGTAGTCATAGCTCCAGCAGAGAGAGAGTGACAGTTTTCTGTATCTATTGCAGACATCTATTTAGATATTGCTGGTCACATATGCCTTATATAAACTCTCTTGAATTATTAATCAGAATTGGGACACAGCTTGTCTGAGGAAATGGCATATCATCATCTGAAGCTCAAAACCTGAAGAAACTAAATAAAATCAGGGAAAACACCCCAAATCAAAGTTCATCCCCCAATTTGATGCATTATTACCTTTGATTCATGGTTGTGACCATGGCTCAACCTCCATCAGAAGAGCCGGCCCAGCCTCTTCTGCCACTTTTACTTCTATCTGAAATGAAGTCACTTGTCAAGTGGCAGATTCGGGCACATACTAAATATAAATAAAAAGAGCATGCTGATAGTTCGGAATAAAACTTTTAAAGGCCTTTTCTTTCTCCTTGAAAAACTAGCAATCTCAGGAACCACCTTTCAGCACTGTTGAGAGAAGCAGTCACGGTGACCATTCCAAATGGTGTCATCAGTCTCAGTTCAATCTCACACACCCCTTAGGATTTCTGAAAGATGACAGTGGTCCAGTAATTTAGATAAAACCACAAGCCACCGTCTGTCTCTATTTCTAACTTGCTGCCTTGCATGATTTTTCATAGACACAAGGACTTTTGGGAAACTGAGTTATGTTTGAAAACGAGGCAAATCCCTATATGACAACTGTGTTTTCCTAATTATGCAACTTCTGTCTTGAGAAGGAATTGACTCTGGGGTATCGGCGACTTAGCCCACAGTGAAACAGGAAGGACATTTCCCACCTAGTTATTTACAGACTCACAGGGTGCCCCTGCCTGTATTGCTAGTCATTAATGTCAGCTAGTAGCAGTGACCAATAGCTGATCTGGCTCTGCATTAATTCAGACCCTTGGTTTAGATGCTGAACACAAAACTGGACCCCACAAGCTGGGATGACAAACTGACAGTCTCTGAGAGCTTGTGCCTGGGCCAAGATCTGAACCACGAGGCAGGGCAAAACTCCCATCTGCTGTCCATCTGCCATCCTGCCCCTATCAAGAAAGGTTATATCATGAGTTGCAGACAGATGGGCATTGCAAAGATCTATTAGGGGGAAGAAAGAGTCTGAGGCGATTAGAAAAATGACCTTTGATTCAACATGGAAATCCTAGTAATAATGAAAATCATGCATAATTTCAAGATCTTTTAATTGTATGAAACAGATACCGTCTTTTTTTTACCAACAATAAACATGAATGACATTTGTATTCTATGCAATAAGCAGAGAGAGTGCTAAATGCAATATACCCTAGAAGAAAAGATGAATTAAGAGCATGCGTGTATATCGTCTTCACTTAGTTGTTTTTCTCAATGACACATCAGTGAATTTGAAAATGCTATTAAACTCATAAAACAGAAATCCTTTATAAATTGCCAGTAGTATACATTTTCATCAAGAGCCTCTTCTCTATCAACAGGAACTAGGATAAGTCAGCTCATGTATTAAACAAAAGCCTTGAGACAAAGGGAATAGTAAACTCCTGAGCTAAAGCAAAGCCTGTGTTATGTTTCCATAGCAGAACACAACTTTCACAAGACAAATGCAAACCCTAGACAAAAGCTGTTGGTTGCTCAGCTCATTCAACATAGAAAGCGTATTCATCATGTTCCAGATCAAGCACTAGATGCTGGGATGGAGAGTGAAGTAAGCTTCCTGTGGTCCTCATCTCCAAGGAGATTTCAGGTCCCAGGAGGGATGGCCAGACTGAATGCTTACTACTATAAGCATTGAAGTATATTGAATCAGTATGACTAAAGGGTATGGAACCATGTGGTTGGTCCTTGAGGAGTGAAAGATCACCTAAGTTGTTTGGAAAAAGTGAGAATTTTATATGTGTGCTATGTTTTAATTTTCATATGCTTTTAATTGATTTACAAAATTTAATTTTTCTTTACAGTTTATGCAGGAGAACCAAATATGCAGAACTCATGGTTTGAAGAAGGAAGAATAATCTTTCAAGACATGTTAGAAATTTTTAGGGCAACTTGTACATCTGGAAACCATTTTTATAGTAAAATATCTTCCAAAAGTTGACATAAAACAGAAATTCAACTGACAAATTGCTAAAGTAATGTATAGTGAATTTATCTAATGTGAAAAATGAGAATTATCTCCACAAATATAGTTTACACAAGAAAGTTCTAAGTGTCTTTATTTGTAGACGCCCCCAAACAAAGTCAAGCCAAATGTCCAGCAAGAGAAACATGGATGATGACTGAAGCGTATTAATACAACTGAATATTCCTCAACAGGGGAAATGAAAGATCACACACTTGGAGGAACTCAGGAGTGAGCATACAACACACACTCAGAGGAGCACAGGAGTGAGCATACAACCCAAGGGCAACTCTCCCAAACAACACGTAGGAGAATCACTATGTGGCTCTTATTAGGAACTTTAAGAAAAGGCAGCTATCTGCATATACAAAAGAATGAAGGGCTCCAGGGACTTGGGAAGGAAAGGAGTGAGAGAGTAGTTTTAGGGACGAAGGAAGTGCTTCCCATCTTGAACAAGGCTACATACGTAAAAAGTATACACCTAAGTGAAAAGACCATGAATTTTAATATATGCTTTGTGCATTTCACTGAATGCAAATCATATCTTAATTTTTTAAATGTGAAACATTAAAGTCATGGAATAGGAAAATGTAAAGACTCATCTGGTAATTATGTTTAAACCCTTGGAGTCATATAACAAAATATTGAACCAAATAGTGTACCCTTTTAAAAATAATAAATTCTGATAAATAAATTGTTATTTTTGTACCCACAATTTCAAGGGGCAAAAAAGAATAATAAATGCTTGGAAAGTGCCCGCTAGGTAATTCTTTCATCTGAACTGCAATGTGTTCCTTATCTGAGTCATAGTTAAATAACTTAATCCAATTTGGGGTTAGAAGGGCATCTTAAAGCATGTGGAAAAGCTTTTGTGTTTTCACATGTCCATACATCCTTTATGTTCCAAAGAAAAATCTGACTGCATTGTTCTATAAACTGGCCTTGCTGCTCCCATTCTACATTTCCTTGAAAATCACCAGTCGGTACCAAAAGAGGCAAAAATACAGAATGTGTGATTCACATCAAGCCCTGATCCCATTCTAAGGGAAAAAACTACCATCCTGCTTCCATAGTGCACATCACTCATGCAGTAATTTATCCTTTGATGTTTGTGTTTTATCATGATGTAAACTCAACTTCATAAGAAAGTTGTCACCAACCGACCATTTGCACTAGACAAAAGGAAACATTGTCACCAATGTTAACTTGAAAGTCTTTTTTCTTAACTAAAACTTATATTTAAATTACCTCAAGGAATATCTAAGGATTAAACATTAAAGTAATAATGTCACTTTACTTTATATACAGCTTGATTCTGATGGTTCCAAGTGCTTCATATATAAAATCAATTTTCTCTTTAATGATCCAGTGGAGGGCTGGGCAGGGAGGGAGGGCAGCTTAGTGGTAGAGGTACTTGCCTAGCATATACAATGTCCTGGGTACCATGCAAGCACCGCAAAAAAATAAATAAATAAAAACAAAGAAAGAAAAAAAAAAGTGGAAGAAGATAACATAGCATCATCTTCCATGCCTTTGAAATAAGGACAGAGAATTGTTGGAATGTGAAATGTAAAGTAAAACAGGATACAACAACTATTAAACACTGTGTGTGTGAGCCCATGTGTATGAAATGGACACAATCTGCAACAATTTTTCTTCTTTGCTGCACAATTTGTTCATGAAGAGAGAATTTCTTTTGTCCCAATGGTTTGGCTAATAGTAAAGATGTGTTCTACTTTGACTTGTAATAATTTTTTTTTCTGGAGACATAATTTAATATGGGTTCCAGTCCAACCACAGCAGCGTATGCTCACTGGGTTTCATTTCTCATACTGAACACAACTAAACATTCTAAATAAAGTGTGTGTGTGTGAACCATTTGAGGCTCCTCAAAAGCAGGAAGATCTTGGAAGAGAGTCAAAACTTACAAAAGTCACCTGCAGAGTGATGAGCTTCCCATTTTTTGCCTTTGATTTTTTTGTGTAGTGTGACCCTCAGTGTAGACCCCAGGTGCAAAGTAATGAGGCAACGGTAGCCTGCACATGTAGATAAACTATGAAGTGAGCCCTATTTTTCTGGCAAGAAGAATCAGAAAGAGTGACTCCTGCAGACCAGAATTGTTGGGAGAAACCCAGGGATGGCAAACGGGGGAAGCCCATAATTCTGAGAATGAATTTCACACAAGAATGAGCTCGGCATGCATGAAATAGCCCCACATGAAGAGAGCAAAGGCTTTGGGAGCTGAACACACACTTGAACTTTCTGGACACATTCCATGCTAACCACTGCATTACACACGCAGAGATGGACCAGTATGGCAGATCTTATAGAACTAAGATTTGGACCACCTGTCATAGAAGGTGAGACAGATGCAATGTTGAATTTAAGAAACTTGACTACCTGCTAAAATAAACATGATTGTTCTCCAGAGTATTAAAGTAGGAATGTTCCAATAAACTGTATAAAACAAAGTTCACAATAACCATAATACCTTCCAAAATTATTTAGTATACAAAGAACCAGGAAAATGTGATTTCTAAAGAGAAAAGACAAAAGAATGATATGATTGAGCTATAAAAGACATTTAAGCAATGATTATAACTATGCTTCATTACTTAAGGAAAATACTCTTGAAATTAGTGAAATTGTACATTCAATAGAGAATAAGCTATAAGAAATGAATAATAATAGTGGAAGTTGAAAATATAGTATTTAAAAGGAAAAACTCAGTGGCTGAACTCAAAAGGGGTATGGAAACAACACGGAAAAGAACTAGCATATTTATACATAGATCAATACAAATTATCTGACTTAAAGAACAGAAAATGATAAAGACAAAGAATAAAATAAATGAACAGAGCCTCACAAGTCTGTAAGACAATTTCCAAAGATCTTAAGTGTGTAATGGGAGTACAAGAAACAGAGGAAAGATCAAGAAAAAAATTAAGTAAATTATATCTAAAAGCTGATTTAGTAAACACATAAATTTATGAATTCAAGAAGCTTAGCAATCCACAAACTCAAAACCACTTCTAGTTGCATCATAAACAAACTGATGAAAACCAAAGATAGAGAAAAAAATTATTGAAAACAACTAGAATATGTAGCCCATTCACTATACACAGGGAATGGATTAAAATATTGAAAATTTCTCATTAGACGCCACAGAGGCCTGGTGGTAGCTCTTGGGGGCTGGAAAATTGGGGGCACTGCCTGTCCCCAATTCTGTAACTGGTGAAAATGCTCTTCAGAATAAATTTACTTTCAGATAA
>PVHX01014360.1:0-21355 GCA_004024805.1 Geosciurus inauris
TTTTGGTACCGGGGATTGAACTCAGGGGCACTCGACCACCGAGCCACATCCCCAGCCCTATTTTGTGTTTTATGTAGAGACAGGGTCTCACTGAGTTGCTTAGCGCCTCGCCATTGCTGAGGCTGGCTTTGAACTCGCGATTCTCCTGTCTCAGCCTCCCTAAGTGCTGGGATTACAAGCGTGAGCCACCGCGCCCGGCACTCGGCAGCTTCTTGCAGCCAGTGTCTGACCCTTGCCATGCAGGACAGAGCTGCTCTCTGGAGGGAAGTTCCTCCTGTGGCTTCCATTGTCAGGAAAATGATGAGGCCCATGGCTCTGGGCACTGGCTGCTGCTCAGCTCCCCTGCATCCATGTCAAGCTGCTGCTGAGTGCAGATGTGAATCCTGTGGGCCCTCCATCTCCAGCTCCCCAGGTCCAGCTTCCCAGGTCCAACTCTCCGTCTCCCCAGGTCTAGCTCCCCAGGTCCCTCTGGTCTAGCTCTCCACCTCCAGCTTCCCAGCCAGCGTCCCTGGTCCAGCTCCTCAGGTCCAGCTGTCCATCTCCAGCTCCCCAGGTCTAGCTCCCCAGCCAGCTCCCCTGGTCCAGTTCTTCAGGACCAGCTCCCCCGGACTCTTTGTCACTACCCCCAGGCATGTGAAGCACCTGTCACTTGCTGTGCTATGTCCTCATATGGCATCTTTCTCCCCAGGCTCCACACTACTTGCTCAGCACCAGAAGGGCCTGCCCCAGCTGATGCTTAGAATCTGCTGACTGAGATGCAGCCTGGGGTGGTGGATGGGGATCTTTCTAGGTCCTCTCCTCTTTCCTTCTGGTCACACTGTTTCCTTCAACTGGAGTTCCTTTCCTCAAAGTCTGGCCATGAAAGACTTGCCCCCCCCCTCCTCTGGGAGGCTCCCTGAGGTCCAACTGTGTCCTGGTATCAGGCCTCTGGCCCTGACCAAGGCACTGTCCTGGGAGGCCTCACAGATGCCGTTGCTCACTTGGTCTCAGGACTGCGGGTTTTGCTTCTGTGTGTTCCCTGTCAGGATTCGCAGGGTCTGTTTATCAGTGTGTGTTGAAGGTGTCGGTGGGCCCGGACTGAGTTCTAGGCTAAGCCGTATTCAGACAACTATGCCCACTGGCCAGCTGAGGTGGCTGCTGGGTTTAGCTGTGGTCCCTGCCCAGCTACTGGATCTCCTTAGTGGAGGGCATCGGAAGGGTCTCCACAGTCTTGGAGCCTGACTTCCACTGCAGAGCTGCCCCCTGTCTTCATGGCCTTCCCCACTGGTTCAAGCAGGGCAGGCCCTGGATGCCCTGAGTGGGAGCAGAAGCTGATGCTGGATCCTGCCCGTCAACAGTGGGGTCCCCCTTTAGGGGGCACATGCAGATGAGCACATGCAGGCCAGTGGTGGAAATGCCAGGCTGGAGGAGTCCAGGTGTGCTGGGCAGGTCAGGAAGGTTGGACTTGGGACAGCAAGTGTGGCCATCCCATAGGTCCTGCTGCCCCAGCCACTGAAGGGCGGGCAGAGGTAACCCCTGCCCTGTGCCTCTCCTCAGGACGACACAGAGCCCTATTTCATCGGCATCTTTTGCTTCGAGGCGGGCATCAAGATCATCGCACTTGGCTTTGCCTTCCACAAGGGCTCCTACCTGCGGAACGGCTGGAACGTCATGGACTTTGTGGTGGTCCTCACAGGGTAGGTGGCTGTGTGCCCTGTGTGGGCGTCTCTGCTGTGCCGGGTCCACACTTTGCCTGCACTGTGCCCTGGGGGGGGGGGGGCACGGAGGCCTCGGCCATTGCCTGGAGCTATCTCTGTGCTCTTGGCTGGGGAGAGGCAGCTGGTGGGTTCCACTGCCGGTGTGGCCAGGAAGGTGCCTGCTACCTATGGTCTGGGTCTGCTGGGGAGAGGGAGGGGAGGGGGCTTTGCCACCTGTGATCTAGGGGGCACGTGGCACTTGAGCTGTTTCCTGTCCTAGACCCAGCTGGACCCTTGGAGCTCTTTGCTGCCCTCCTATGAGGCCATAGCCGGGGGCTCCCACCCAGTTTCCTCAGCTCATCTGCCTGATGGCCAGTGTGCCAACCCCAGCAGCCCAGGGGCTGCTTTGCTCCATGCCCCGAGCCCCCTGGCCTCCGTGGCTCCCTCTGCCTGGTTGGCACCTCAGGGCCCTCTTCTGTTTCTCTGGCCACAGTCTGAGGGAGTGAGGGCTGTGGGAAGTCTGCTCCACAGAGCCTATTGGTGTGTCCAAGTCCCAGAGGCTCTTCTTCCTGGGACCTCACGGTCCCTGGAGGTGCAGAGCCCATCTGGGGAGCAGAGGGGAGGCCCCACTGTAGGTGAGGGCACCCTTTCCAAGCAGAGGTGGGTGGCAGAGCTCTGCCCCCTGCCTGCTGACTGTCTCCATGGCCTGGCACTTGTAGGGAGGCACAGGAGGGATTGGAGCTGATGGCGGAGGAGGAAGGGGAGACCTGGGTCTGGGGCTGCAGCCTCCACAGAGCTTCCTGGATGTGGGGAAGAAAGAGAGTCGGCAATGGCTGGTGGGCTCCTGAGCACCCTAGTCCTGGGGCCTCGGGGTGGAGGAGGGCCCCAGAGCTTCTGTGTGTGCCTGGGGCTGTTGGTGTCGAGGCTGCTCCTGCGCCTTCCCAGGTGGGCACCTTTACACTCTGGCAGGGGTGCACCTGCCCCAGGTAGGGGGCATTGGCTGGGTTTACAGGAAGCTCTTTGTGGCCTGTAGAGACCTGCGGATCCACCATTGGCATCGCAGGTCAGAATCACCCTTTGGAGTATTCCCCGGGGGGGCAGGGCGCTCCGCAGGGCACCCAGCAGTCACCACAGGTGTTTACATCTCTCTTGCTTGAGAAGGAAGCCTCTGAGGACAAGAGCCTCTTGTTTTTCAGAGCGTCCCCTGAGCCTGGCTTGGGCCCCTAGGGTGGGGGGTGTGAGCATTGGCTGCATTGCGGATGCTGAGGCCAGAGAGCTTCCATGGCCTGCCGCACACCCTGGGCCCCTGCGTCCGGCCAGCACTGGATTCCAGGCCAGGCCCTGAGGTTGGGGGCTCGGCCCTGCAGTCCTAGCCGTGCCCCTGGGCCCATCTCGTCTGTCCTCTTTGGCCCCTCCTGCGGGCCTGTGTGGTCTTTCCTGCCCCTCTCAGCCTCCCTCACATTCTTCCAGGCTTCTAGGGCCTCGCTCTCTGTCTGCAGCGGGCTGGGCCTGGTTTTCAGGCTCTTTATCTTTCTACTGTCATCCCCTGGGGTGTCCCGGGGAGCTCCAGGTGGGAGTGATTTGCATCCCTGGGGCTCACATGCAGGCCCAGAGCCACGTGGGGAGCCACTGTGCTGTGTCTGAGTGGTGGGGTCTGGGAAGAACCCTGTCCCTAGCGTCCTAATCGGAGGCCCCTCAGGCAGTGGTGGCACAGGCTGGGAGAGGGAGGCCTTCTTATCTCTGTTTAATTAGTGCTCAGAGGGCAGGAGGTTGGGAGGGCAGAGGCCAGTGCTTGGGGAAGCCCATGAGGTGACTGGGGTCTCTGCCTCTGAGGCTGGTGTGGGGTACTGGGTGGCGCCTGAGGAGGCTTGGCCTGCTCCGGCTCAGGTGCCTGTCCCTGGGGCTGAGTGCCCACCAACATCTGGCTCACCTCCTCCAGATTTTTGCCTGCTCTGGTGCTCAGGGCTGGAGACACTGTGGGGTCTGGCTGGGTCCCACCTCCTGGGCTGCAGGGGTGCCTCTGCGGGGCCTGGGCCACGTGAGACATGTTGGCAACTTCTGGGCACTGAGCTTGGTAGGCTGTGCTGTGGGGGAGCCTCAGGCCTGAGCCCTGTTCCCAGTTCCCAGGTCACTGGGCACTGAGCTTGGTAGGCTGTGCTGTGGGGGAGCCTCAGGCCTGAGCCCAGTTCCCAGGTCAACTCATGGTGACCGCAGGCTGCTGTCCCTTGGCGGGGGTGGGGACAAGTGGCTGGCTCCTGCCACGGCCCCTCCTTGCTGTCAGAAGGGCTCTGGCTCCTGGTCTGTCCTGCTGCTGACTGGGGCCCAAGGGAGCTTTCCCTGGGGATTGGGCTCCCCTGGCTTCGCAGGCTCCTCCAGGAGTGCTCTGTGCTGCTGGTGGGCTGGGGAGGGGCCCAGAAGGGCCCTGACGGGCAGGGCTCCAGCCTGACCCCACCTGGCGCCTTGCACAAGTAGGAATTCCCTCCTCCATCCTCCTGTCCCTCTGCTGGCTTCTCTGGCCACTGGAGCTACTCCTGCCCCACTCTTCTGTACGGGCTTGCCCCTTAACCACTCAAGTGTCAGGTGCTGGAGGCAGGGTCAACAGGGCTGTGGCCCCTTCCTGTGGGCCGTCCTCCAGGGTGTGGCTGCTGCCTGCCCCTTTCTTTTAGGTCTGTCCACCCCATTTGCCACCGTGCTGCTGGCTGCTCTGTATGTCCCGCCTCTGCCTGTGGGCACACGGCCACGTGCCCAGGCCAGGGCGCAGTGCTTCCTGGGGCGAAGGTGAAGGAGATGACTGGCCACAAGCACCGTGAGAAGGGGGGCTTTGTGCAGGGCGGTAGGGAAGCCCTCTGTCTGAGGGGACTTGGGCCAGGATCTGAGGGCACCAGGGGACGAGCCACTGAGCTCTCTGGCAGAGGCCATGGCTGAGGTGTAGCTGGGGAATGCAGGAGAGGCGGGTGAGATCCCCAGAGAGGGGCACACAGGGAGCTGCCCGTCATTGCCCAGCGGCCCAGAGCTTATGGCTGCAGCTGGCAGGGAGCCGGTGGAGACTGGACAGCACCTGGACACAGGTTGCCAGGAAGGGCAACCTGTGCCCCCCGAGGTGCCTTGGTAGGAAGAGCACAGTGAGATGCCACAGGTGGCATGTGTGGGCATTGGGATCCTGGGACAAGGGCATGTGGGGCTGAGGCGGGCAGGGCAGCCTCCGAGGGAGGACTGGCTAAGTCCCGCTGGGCAGATCCAGGAGGGACAGACCCATGGCTGATGGAGACCACGGGGCCCACAAGGGCAGATGGGCCCAGGCTCTGGACAGCACAGGCCTGTCCATTGCACTGGGCATCTGGGTGTGCATGTGGGCTCCTCAGGTTGGCAAGGGTGGGCGAGGGGACTGAGTCCTTGGGACTGTGCTGGTCCCTGTCCCTCAGGTTAGGAAGCAAGGGCTCAGCCCAGATGTACAACTGAAGAGGGAGAGGGACTGTGCCGGTCCCTGTCCCCCGGGTTTGGAAGCAAGGGCTCAGCCCAGGTGTGCAGCTGAAGAGGGAGAGGAGGTGGTAGGACACCAGACAGGGCACGGCGGCCACACCTGTGAACCCAGTGGCTCGGGAGGCTGAGGTGGGAGGATCACAAGTTCAAAGCCAGCCTCAGCAACTAAGCGAGGCCTTAAGCCACTTAGCAAGATCTTGTCTCTAAGTAAAGTATAAAAAAAGGCTGGGGATGTGGTTAAGGCCCCCTGGGTTCAATCCCCAGGAGGAGAAAACAAACAAAAAGAGAAAAGACAGGGCCGGGATTGTGGCTCAGCGGTAGAGCGCTTGCCTCGCATGCGTGAGGCCCTGGGTTCGATCCTCAGCACCACATACAAAGCAATAAAATAAAGACATTGTGTCCATCTACAGCGAAAAAAAAAATATTAAAAACAAATTTTTTTAAAGAGAAAAGGCAGGTGGGGTCCAGCTGCCCCTTCCTCACCCTCTGGCCCTGGCTTTGCTTGGCCACTTGGAAGGAGTTGGCTGAGGGCGACTGCCCCTCCCACCCTGTTCAGGTTGCTGGGGACACAGCAGTGATCACACAGATGGCTCCTGCTCTCAGGGGCTGCACCTCCCTGGGTGGGGTGGGGTTGGGTGGGGAGGGCCTGAGAAGCAGCAGGAGGAGCTGAGGATGGGGAGAGGTGGAGGGTCACTGGGAGCCACTGGGAGGCTGCAGGGAGGCCATGGGGTCTGTGGCTTCTGAGGGTCCAGGCTGGCTCTGGGCCCGCCCTGGCTGTGGGATGCACACGTGGAGAGAGTGGAGCTTCACTGTGCCAGGCCGCCCTCTGTCCAAGCGCAGCAGCTGCCCCTGCCCTGCCCTACCTGAGCTCCTGGCTGTCCCTGCTTCACGGCCTCCGCCCTCCCAGGCCCTCAGGAAGCCCTGGCTTGGGCAACAGGTGGCGCTCCAGGACCGCAAACCTGGGTGTCCACACCCTGTCACGGCCCAGCTGTGCTTCCCTTCCCTGCTTTTAGGGACAGCAGAGAAGTGTGTCCCCACTCAGGCAGGTGGCTCCCACGGGACGTTTCCAACCACAGCTTCTCATCTTACTTTAAACTGGGCTTTCTTTCCAGGACGGTAATTGGCACTCGGCCCCTCTCTGGACTTGGCGCTGTGTGGGAAGGGAAGGGCTGTTTCAAGCCAGGGCTGCCGCCTGTGGCCGCCATGGGCCCAAGCCACCTGGGCTCGGCCCTCTCTGCTGGAGACCACTGCTCAAGAGATGAGAGAAGGCACAGGGAGTCACAGTGACTGGGTTTGAATGAGGGCTGACCCCTGTGTGTGTCCAGCAATGACCAGAGCAAGCTCTGTGGCAGGCGCTTTCTAAGCTCCTGACCTTG
The DNA here is from genome assembly GCA_004024805.1 of Geosciurus inauris. Taxonomy (NCBI): domain Eukaryota; kingdom Metazoa; phylum Chordata; class Mammalia; order Rodentia; family Sciuridae; genus Geosciurus; species Geosciurus inauris. The sequence goes on from PVHX01014360.1 coordinate 6,533, forward strand.
GCTGTGACCCAGCTGGGGCATCTGGTGCCGCCCAGGTCGGGGTGCACTGGGCCTTCTCCTTTTGCCCCTGAGGTTTGAAATCCTCGTTGCAAGCCCTTGTTGAATCTCACAAGTGTGCCAGGAGCCCTTGGGGCTGGGGGCTGCTGGTTCTGACAAATGTCCCCTGCCGCAGCAGAGGGGTCCTCCATGTTTCCTGTTGTCTGGGGTTTGGGTCTCCTTAGGCAGTCTCCATGGGTCTCACTGGTGACTGGGACTGGCCAGGGGTCTCTGCAGTCCTTCCTGGTACTGTGCATCCCTGAGAGCTCTCCAGACCCTGTGTGTGCCGAGACCCTCTGCATGCAGCAGCCCTTGCCCTGGGCACCCTCTGGGTACTGCACGGGGCAGCTGCTGTGGGTCCAGGACCTCTCTGTGCCTCAGGCACCTCCTTCCTGTCTGTGGACTCTCACCAGCCTACATGTTCCTGGGCTGGCCTGGAACCCTGTGCTGGTTATGTAAGACCCTGGGAGGCACTGTCCTGGCGGGTGGCATCCCAGCCTCCCTCTGGCACACACCCCCGCACTGGTATTTATAGAGGACCGGCTCATTCCCCTGCTTGGTCTGTCTCCTCCTCCCTCCCCCCTCCTGCCTCTGCCTCAGGATTCGTGACACTTTCCTGGACTGGAGGGCATGGCCAGGCCCCTCCTGGTGCTGTCCACCTTCCATGTGTGTGCAGGGGCTTGGACTCCTGGCTGATTCCAGAGAGAGGGGATGTTCAGCTCACAAGATTTGAGGCAGCTTTGAATCTGGTCCTGTAGAGCCACTTCCTGGGTATCTGGGCTGTGTGTCCAGGGTCAGGGCAAGACCCCTGGAGAACCCAGGCCCAGAGCTGCCTAGATGGGTCAGAGTGGAGCTGGCTTGCTGAGCAGGGGCATCAGGCCAGTGTCTAGGCCCAGAGGACTCTGCTCTACACAGGGCACCCTCCACACCTGCCTAGCACTTCATCCCTGAGGGAGGCTGGGCCTCTCTGCACACCTGTTACCCCGAGAGCCAGTGGAGATCGGGCCTGCTATCTGCCTTTGATTGGGGCTGGGCCTCATGTTCACACCTTGCTGGGTCCGGTCCTGCCACTGGGCTGCCTTTCTGCTCACAGTGGATGTCTACAGTATCCTGGGTCCTCTCTGCATCCCAAGCTCTTGCCAGTAACCCCAGGCTGGGCACCAGGTGTGGTTGCGCAGGTGTACATCCCCTTTCTCCTCGAGGTCCCACAGAGAGGCTTGGCTTCTTGAGCCGCTGATCTCTGAGCTGGCACTCAGTGGTCAGGCCTGTAGGGATGTAGGCTGGGACAAGGAGGTCTGCTGCCTGACCACAGTGGGCCTCAAGTACTGCATGCTGAGAGGCCTCCGGGTTTCATTTTGAGTTAGCTGGAGGCCCTGGGGGTGTCTCAGTCCAGGGTCCCCCAGTTCCAGGATAAGAGGTGAATAGACAGTGGGTCCTTGGGCCCAGGACCTGAGCTTTCCCCCTCTGGTGCTGACCTATCCAGTGCTTGCCGGTGGGTAGGGAAGGGGCACTAGCAGGGAGATCCTGGCCCTGTGGTCAGCCAGTGCGTCTGGGCTGTCAGGGCCCTTAGACCCCTTACCGCTTCGGGTCAGTGGCTGGGGGGCTGCAGGGACATGGTCCTGGGGCCAGAGTTTGAGATGGGCTCCAGAGTGATGTCAGCATTTGAGAGGAGAGCCTTCATGTAAACACCGCGTCTCCCTGGAGCTCGCACTCCCTGTGGCCAGACGCCTGTTTGGTCTGGGGACCTGCACCTGGTTGGCCCTGGAGAGCTTCCTCATTCCTTTTTTTTTTGGTACCAGGGATTGAACCCAGGATTGCTGTACCACTGAACCACATCCTCAGCCCTTTTTTGTTTTTGTTTTTATTTTTTTAGAGACAGGGTCTCACTGAGTTGCTTAGGGTCTTGCTAAGTTGCTGACGCTGGCCTTGAACTTGCAGTCCTCTTGCCTTAGCCTTAGCCGGTTTCTAGGATTACAGTGTAGCCACCACACCCAGGTTCAAGAGAGCTGCCTCGCTCCTGGGCTAGTCTTCCTGGGCTGACCTGTGGCCAGCTCCCTAGGCTCAGACCTGGCCGCTCTGCCCCCTGGGCCTGCAGCACCCTAGTGCCCACGGGTCCTGCTTGGTCCAGCCAGGCTGCATGCCATGGTGGCTGGGGCAGCTGGCCTGCATCCTGTGCCCATGCCCCACAGAGGTAACAGGAGCTCAGTTCGTGGCTGGTAAGGGGCGGAGCCTTGTGGGTACAGGGTAGTAGACTCCCAGTAGCCGCAGGGCCTGCTTGGTCCCCACCCCTCTTTACTTGAGAGGCCGAGCTGTGATCTCCACTGAGGTGGGAGCTGTCGCCAGTGCTTCTCCCTGGTTGCTGGAGCTGGTCCCTGGACTGGGGAGTGGGCAGGCAGGCAGGTGCCCTCCATAGCCTGGCTCCCTGGATCAGGAGCTCCTTGGCTCCCAGCCTTCCCAGGCAGAGAGCAGAGGGCCGCTGGGGTGGGTAGGGCAGGCCCCTGCTGGCCTGTCCCCTCCACCTGTCCACAGCTCCACCTGCTGGAGCTGTTTTCCATTCCAGTTGCCAGTCAGCACATGTCTCCAGAACACGGATTCCCAGCTGGTCACTGGCACTCCCAGGACACCCTGTTGCCAGCCATGACCTGATCTCCTTGTGGCTGCCCCAGCATGAGCCTCCTTCCTCTATGTCAGGAGGTCATTCCAGGAGCCCCGTCACACTATCACAGACTCCCTGTTCCCCTGAGCGCAGAAGCCCGTTGGAAGGGAGTGAGGCTCAGGTCCTCTGTGCTGTCCTGGAGGGCTGTGCCTGCCCAGCATTCTTGACCCAACAAGGGGCCTGCGTCTTCTCCCACACACTGTCCCCACCAGCTGGCCTGATGGGCTCTTTCCGTGGAAGGACTGTGTGGGTCTGCCAGTTGCCCTACCAAAGCCCCAGAGACCTGGTGCCCTAAGCAGCTGGACCTTACCTGCTTGGGTTCCGGGGCCCCGCTCACGTGCGGGCTGGCTTCTGTGCAGCCTCTCTTCCTGCTGTGCTGCTGGCGGTTCTCATGGTGGCCATGGATCTAGAGCAGGGGGGATGCAGGCCCAGGCCTCCAGGCATCCCTGTCCACACTGTTGCTGGCACAGTGAGGCCTGGCCAAACGCTGTGGTGCCCAGGGTGCTCCCTCCCAGCCTTCCTCTGTGGTGGGTCTGGGCTCCTGCCACTTCTCCCTGCCGTCAGCCTCCCCTGGAGGCCCAGTGCAGCCCAAAGCAACAACCAGAAGAGGGGCCGAGGCAGGTCTCCCTTACCTCCCATCCTGGCTCAGGTGCAGGTGCTGGGCCGCTGACTGCAGGCGGAGAACCCCGGGTGCAGTGACTCCCCCTGTCTGAGGTGGGGATCTCCGAGGGACCCTGGCTTTGCCTGCCCACACCTGCTGTCTTCTCGGACCCTCACCGCGGGAGTAGTGTAGTGGGGGAGGCGATGGCCCCAGACAGGCAGCACACCAGTGCTCCCTTCCTCCCCCGGGAGAGCCCGTGGGCACTGGGGGTGTTGCACCTGCAGGCAGAGGCCCCTGGAGGCTGGTGACCTGGGCTCCCAGACACCCCTCCCAGATGGCCGCTCCAGTGCCCCTGGGCCCCGGAGTGTGAGTGGCAGCCTCCTCTGCTGGAGTTTGCCTGGTGTGGGCGTGCCTGAGGGCCGCTGCAGGTCACGGCAGAGCTGAGAGTTTGTGTGGAGCAGTCGGGTGGATGTCTGGTTTTTCATTGCGTGTGAAATTTGTGTTCACACCACCCTGCAGTCTCTAAGCAAAAACGTTGTGTTAATGGAACAACAACACACCTGAGTTAAAAATCATTACTAAAAGTTGGGAATGGCACCTTGTACAGGTTGCTCCCTGCTGGAGGGTGGGAGGCCTGAAGACAGCCGGGAGGCTGCAGCCGCTGACCCTGTGCCAGGCTTTCTCAGTGGCCCGTGGGGGTGTCCAGTGGCAGAGCTTTCCCTGGAGCAGTCCTCCCTGCCCACTCTGTGCCAGCGTCTCAGGCTGGGGAGCAGGCCTCATGGGGCCTGCCTGCTCCAAGAGCGGCTCTCCTGCCTTTGCTCGTCCTGGGAAGCGACTCCTCTCTGTTTAGATTTTGCCATGAGATTGCAGTGACTCGGCCACCTCTTCAGGGCCACTTCTGGTTTTCTTGCTGTTTTCACCTCCACCGAAGCCTTGACCCCTCAAAGGCATCCAGGAGGGTTGGGGTCAACTCTCCTCCCGTGGATGACAGATATTCCTGGTGCCACCTGTAACAGTGAGTCCTCTCCAGAAGGTTTTCAATCATTTTATCCGAATGTATCAGAGGAGCCACTGCTTGTGGTAGCTGTAGCCTGATAAAATCATGTCTTACCCGATAAGATGCCAAGTCCACAGTGGAGTGGCCGCTGTACCTACGGGAACGCTAATCTTGTGTGCACCAGACGCCTGGGTGAGCAGGCGTTGTCAGTGGGCAGCTGTGGTTTGCAAGGACTCCTGTTCCTGAGCAGCAGGTCTCTGGGCTTCAGCACTGAGTGAGCCACGTGGGGGCATAGGTGTGTCATCCTGGCTTGGCTGTCCCTTCCTGGCACGGCAGGGGCTTAGCACAGCCTTGGGGTGGGGTCTTCAGTGGCATGTGAACCCAGCCTTCCACTGAGGCCGCCAGTGGCACTTGAGGATGGGAGTCCCTGAGGGACCCTGGCTTTGCCCTGCCCACACCTGTTGTCTCAGACCCTTGCTCTGGGAGGAGTGGGGGGTGGCGCCAGCCCCAGGTGGGTAGGACTTCACATCTTTCCTCCCTTCCGTCCTAACTCAGGGACGCTTCACCATTGAGCTACATCCGCAGTTCTTCTTATTTTTTATTTCAGGGTCTCACTAATTTGCTAAGGCTGGTCTCGAACTTGCCACCCCAGTCGCTAGGGTTATGGGCATGCCCCTATGGCTCTGGCATCATTTTGTTTTCAGTTTCCAGCTTGATTCCATTGTGGTCAGAGGACGCACTTAGTATGACTTCAGCCTTTGATCTGTCCCTGCTTCAGGCCCAGGGTGTGGTTTATTGGGACGTGCGTTTGGTGGACCCTGGAGAGAACAGGCATTCCGCTCTCAGCGGTTTCTGTCCTGGAAGGTTTCATGGGGTCTTCTCTACCTTGCTGGGTTTCTGCCTGGTTGCTCCCTTAGTTGTTGGGAGGAGGGTGTTGACGTCCCGGACTCTGACTCTGGAGGCTGCTTGTTGTAGTCCCTGCTGTGGCCAGAATATGTCCCTCTTATTCTGCAACCTCAGTCTCCAGTTCAGCAGTGTTAAGGGACGGGCCTTCGCAGGTGACTGCTTCATGCCCCCGTGGGTGGGGCTGCACCCTAGAGTGTGGCTGAGAGAGCTGCCAGGGCCTCTCTGTTCTCTGTCTTTTTGGCTTTTGGGGGACACACCTTTCTGCTCTCTGGAGGATGCGGTGGCAGGGTGCTGTCTTGGGAAAAGAGACGGGGCCTTGCCTCGCCAGACAGGGAACTTGCTGACACTGTGACCTTGGACTTCCCAACCTCCAGAACTGTAAGAAACAGATATCATAATAACTTGATAGTGCCAGCTTCAGGTATTTGTTCTGAGGCAGTTGTTCAGGTATTTTGTTATAGCAACACAAATGGACTAAGATTTTACACGTTTAAAATTGCTAGGTCTTGGCTGGGCACGGTGGTGCACGCCTGTAATCCTAGTGGCTCAGGAGGCTGAAGCAGGAGGATTGCATGTTCAAAGCCAGCCTCAGCAATTTAGTGAGGCCCCAAGCAACCCAGCAAGATCCTGTCTCTAAATAAAATATAAAAAAGGGCTGGGGATGTGGCTCAGTGGTTTAGCACCCCAGGGTTCAATCCCTGGTACAGAAAAAAAAAATTAGGTCTTCTTGGCAGACTTCATTCATGTATTTCCCTCTGTCTCTGGGCATTTTATTTGATCCAAAATCTGCTTTATCTGATGTAAATACAGTCACTGCTACTTTTCTTTGAATAATATTTACATGATGTATCTTTCTTTTTATGTTCAACTTGCCTATATCATTATATTTGAAGTGAGTTTTTGATAGCCAATATAATTGAATCTTTTTTTTTTAGTCTACTATACTGATTGCTTTTTATTTGCTTTTTTACACTATATCCCTTTGATATAATTTTTATATGTTAGGGTTTAAGCCTGATACTTAATTTTTTTGTTTTCTGTTTTTCATTTTTCTGGTTTCTTTTTCCTTCCTTCCTTTGGTTTACTTGAGCATAGTTTAGTTCATTTTAGTTTATCTATAGCACTTTGGAGCACATTTCTTTGATAGTTTTTTAGTGCTTGCCTAAGTATTGCATTATATATACACCAAACTTACCTGGTCTCCTCGCATGGCTATTTACCAGTGCGCAGGAAGGGCATTGCCCCACTCTGGACCCGTGGCTGTCCTCTCTCCTCACCTGACTGTCTTAAGCGTCTCTCCTGCACACGCATAGAGCACACCAGAGGGTACCATCGTTTTAAGGCACTCACAGGAAGAGGTGGCGTGGGGTCTGTGCAGGTTCTGCTCCTTCTATTGCTCTTTCTGTCTCGTGGTCAGCAATTCCCTCACACCCTCTCTGAACAGGAACTTTCTTCAGGGCAGTTCTGCTGGCAGCGGAGCTCTGGTGTCGTCCCTCACTGCTCAGGGGTCTGGTGGGCAGTCTGGGTCGGCAGTCCTTTCCTCCAGCGCCCCTTCCTTCTGCCTGTGTTGAGAGGAGGAGTCCACTGTCGGCTGAGCTGCTTTCCCTTAGGGATGTGTGTGTCTCTGTCTGCTTTCAAGGTTTGCTCTTCGCTACCTTTCTGAAGCTGGACTGTGATGGATCTTGCTTGGAATGTCGTGGGCTGGTCTGTAGGATCCACACGCCTTTTTTTTTTTTTTTAATATTTTTCTTTAGTTGCAGATGGACACAATGACTGTTTATTTTTATGTGGTGCTGAGGATCGAACCCAGTGCCTGACACGTGCTAGGCGAGCGCTGTGCCGTTGAGCCACACCCCACCCTCCATGTGCCTTCTTAAGTCGGTGGTTGCTGCCTGTGGCTGACTTGGGGCTCTTCGGCCATTGAGTCTGCGCGCTGGCTTGGCCCTGCCTCTGCTTTACTTCTGGGAAGGTCCTGCCACTCTTCCTGTCTGTCTGCCCCTCTGCTCACCCTCACTCGCCTCCTCCTCTGCTGAGCACCATCCGCTTGGCTGTGCGGCTCTCCTCTCCTGCCCTCTGCTTCTCTGGTGGCACTTTCTGTCTTCTGATCTGCGCTGTGTGTCTGGGCTCATCTGCCAGTTGTCCTTTTTCATTCAGGTGGAGCTCTTCCCGGTATTTTGTATGATGAGTGATGTTTTATTGAAGCTTGGACCTTTGCACATTATTTTAGAGTCTCTGGATCTTATTCAACCCTTCTATTTTAGCTGGGCCACTCTGAACCTGGCCCTTAAGGTGCAGGTTGAGGGGGCTTCTCATTCCTGTAGGATGGAGGTCACACTCTCATTTTATAGACTGGGAGGTGAGAGGGCTCAGGCATTTGTCCCAGGTCATGCAGACAGAAGGAACCAGAGTGGAGATTCCAGCTAGACTGACCCAGAGTCCCTGACCCTAACCATTAGACCACCCTGGTCCCCAGGGATGCAAGGAGAATAAAATCTCCCCCGAGGGCGAGGGTGCAGCTCAGTGGGGAGCACATGCCCAGCATGTGTGTGGCATTGTGAAGGGGAAAGAAGCAACAGGTCTGAGGGAGCCGCCTGAGCACCTCCCTCCTGGGCCTGCCTGCTGCTGCGAGTGTCCTGTGCACAGCGACTGCACTGGTCGGAGCTCCACTGCGTTTGGCCAAAGAGTTGTCCTCCTTTGAGCAGGACAGAGCACCCCAGCCAGTCCAAGGACATGACTCCTTCTGGGGCCACCTGCTCCAAGGGGTTGAGGGTCAGCATGAAAGGCCATAGCATCATCCCTGTGGGTCTCTCAGCCCTGAGGAGCTGGCTTGGGGCCTGGAGGACACTGGCCTGCCTGTGGTCTCTCTCTGTCCTGTAGCACCTCCTTGGGGAGTGAGGAGGGTCACGGCTTGTGGCTGGAGCCTCTGTTGGGCTCCAGGCAGGGACCCTGGTATTGTTATGTGTCAGCAGGAGGCACTGGGGCCTTCTGGGCCACTGACCAGTCCCTTGCCTGCTCCACCTGTCCTGGGTTGAGAACCTAGCCCAGCCCAGCACGTGAGTGTCCTGTGAACACAGTGCAGTGGTACCAATGTCTGAGGTGCCAGGTGCCCTGGTTGTCCACCCTCAGGTGTGATTTTGGGAATGGGGGTCTGCATAAGCCAGGCCCAGCCTTTCCTCTACCCTGTCTGAGGTCTTCTCGGGTTGGAGCAGGCCAGGGGCCTCTCGTGCAGGCCCCAGTGCTCCTGGGCCTGTGCCTGCTGGCGTGAGGATTGGCTGGAAGGCCGAGAGGAAGCTGCGGTGTCTTTGGTGGAGCCCCGCAGACTGCCTCTGTGCTGCTCCTGTGGCAGCCCCAGCAGCCTCCGGAGTGAGCAGGTAAGTTCCTCCCAGGTCTGGAGAACCCGCCGTTACACAGTGCGTGTCACCCTGACCTCGGAGCAGTGCCAGACGCCTCCTGTCCCCAGGGCCAGCGCCTCTGGTACGGTGGCGTCTTACAGAAGCCTCACTGCAGGTTGCAGGGCCCCTGCTGCGACCTCCGTGTGGGAGGAGGAGGACAGGGCGCATGGACAGGACAGGCGCTGTCCGCTTCAGGCTTGGCCTTTAATCTGTGACCTGGATCTCCGGCTCCTGGTCTCTGGCCCAGGGCTCAGGTTCCTCTGGGCTGACCCTCTCAGCCCAGGGCACATATCAGGCCAGAGTGGAGCATGGTCGTGCCAGGATCCTGGCCTTGACAGGACAGGGCCTTAAACTCCTGAAGGGCTGAGCACCCCCCTGAGCTACCTCTTGCCTCAGCCCCCAACAGGACCAGGGGACTGGGCCCAAACCCCCATCGCAGGAGTCTCAGCATCCCCAAGGACTGATTTACCTGCCCTCCAGACTCCTCCTCTTTTTCTTTTTTTTTTTTAAATTTTAATTTAAATTTTTTATTTTTTTAACATAGCAGAATGCATTTCAAGTCACAGTACACATGGAGCACCATGTTTCATTTCTCTGTTTGTAAACGAGGTAGTCACACCATTCGTGTCTTCGTGCATGTGCCTGGGGTAGTGATGTCCATCTCATTCCACCATCTTCCTACCCCCACTCCCATTCCCTTCTCTCTTCTTTGCCCTATCCAGAGTTCCTCCATTTCTCTCATGCTCCCCATTCCTACCCCCATTATGGACCAGCATCCACTAATCAGAACATTTGGCCTTTGGTTTTTGGGGACTGGCTTATTTTGCTTAACATGATGTTCTCCAATTCCATCCATTTACCTGCAAATGCCATGATTTTATTCTCTTTTATTGCTGAGTAATATTCCATTGTGTATATGTACCACAGTTTCTTTATCCATTCATCTATTGAAGGGCATCTAGGTTGGTCCTACAGTTTAGCTATTGTGAATGGAGCTACTATAAACATTGAAGTGGCTGCGTCACTGTAGTATTCTGTTTTTAAGTCCTTTGGGTGTAGACTGAGGAGTGGGATGGCTGGGTCAAACGGTGGTTCCATTCCAGGTTTGCTAAGGAATCTCCGTACTGCTTTCCAGAGTGGTTGCATCAATTTTCAGTCCCACCAGCAATGGATGAGTGTGCCTTCTCCTCCACATCCTCACCAATACTTGTTGTTCGTATTCTTGATAACCACCATTCTGACTGGAGTGAGATGAAATCTTAGAGTAGTTTTGATTAGAGATGTTGAACATTTTTTCATACATTTGTTGATCGATTGTATACCTTCTTCTGAGAAGTGTCTGTTCAGCTCCTTAGCCCATTTATTTTATTTTATTTTTTTGGGCACCAGGGACTGAACTCAGGGGCACTCGACCCCTGAGCCACATCCCCAGCCCTATTCTGTGTTTTATGTAGAGACAGGGTCTCACTGAGTTGCTTAGCATCTCGCCATTGCTGAGGATGGCTTTGAACTTGCGATTCTCCTGTCTCAGCCTCCATAAGTGCTGGGATTACAAGCGTGAGCCACCGCGCCCGGCTCTTAGCCCATTTATTGATTGGTCTGTTTGGTTTTTTGGTGTTAAGTTTTCTGAGTTCTTTACGTATCCTGGAGAGCAGTGCTCTATCTCATGTGCGTGTGGCAAAACTTTGCTCCCAGAATGTCGGCTCTCTGTTCACCTCATTGATTGTTTCTTTGGCTGAGAAGAAGCTTTTTAGTTTGAATCCACCCCATTCATTGATTCCTGCTTTTATTTCTTGCATTTTAGGGGTCTTGTTAAGGAAGTTGGGGCCTAATCCGACATGATGGAGATTTGGGCCTACTTTCTCCTCAATTAGGTGCAGGGTCTCTGGTCTGATTCCCAGGTCCTGGATCCACTTCGAGTTGAGTTTTGTGCATGGTGAGAGACAGGGGTTTGGTTTCATTTTGCTGCATGTGGATTTCCAGTTTTCCCAGCACCATCTGTTGAAGAGGCTCTTTTCTCCAGGGCATGTTTTTGGCACCTTTGTCCTAATGTGAAATAACTGTATTTATGTGGGTTTGTCTGTGCTCCAGATTCTTCTTGCTAAGTGATGGTGCTGAATGAGATGTCCCAAGCATCAGAGGGGATGCTGAGTGACTATGCCAGGGCAGCGGGCAGCACTGACTGTCCTGGATGTGGAGATACATGTCACCCTGTCTCACTCCCTTGCCAGGACTTGACAGAGGGGAGCCTTCAGGTAGAGCTGCTGGCCTGGCCTGGAGGGTGCTTCCAACCCCCATGACGTGGGGGACAGTTGCCCTTTTCCTGAGGGACAAGCATGGGGACTCCATGAGTCCTACATGTGCCTAGAATGGCAGGTCATGGCTTCCTCTTTGTGGTTAGCCAGCTGCAGGGGATGTGCTCCCAGGCCTGGGGATGCTGGACAGTGCAGCTCTGGGGGCTCCCCAGGCACAGCTGGGGCAGGGCTAGGGCTCTGCCCTGTAGGGGCAGGAGGACGTGCAGGGCAGGCGAGGGTCACCCCCATGCACCTTGGGCAGCAGAAGTTTCTCAGTCACTGGCAGCTCTTGGTGTCTTCAGACATGGGTGGCTGTGTGGGTGTGAGGGACAGTGGGGGGATCTGGGATGCAGGCCAGTTGTGATTCCCAGACACTGCTGTACCTTTGGGGTTGAAAGACAGGCTGACGTCCTTGCCAGTGCTGGGATAGAGCAGGCACTGTGGACTGGAGCTGCACAGGCCCTGCTGGGCGTGCTCAGGGTCCTTCTACCCTGCTGTGGGAGGGCCTCCCAGGGCCTGCTGTCCTGTCACACCTGTGTTGGTGTCCCGCACTGTGCCATCTGAGTGTTCCCACGCCCCAGGCCTGTCTGCACGCAGGTGGTGATTGTGGGGAGGCGTAGCCATGTGTTTTATACTAGACGTAAGGATTTGTGTTTGCCTGTTTCTCCTTTCACAACAGCATGTGGAAGTGAAGTTCTCACTCCTTGGCGTGTGCGATTCAGTGGTATTCTGAACGTTCCTTGCAGTGTGATTTCAGAACACTAACCTCATCTCCAGAAGACTCCTGTGTCCACTAAGGGCTCCGCCCATCTGCAGCCCTTCAGCTCGTGGGTTTCCTGGAAGGCATGGGTGAGAGGCGGCAGCGCGTCTGCCTCCCTCTGGCATGAGCCTCCTCCATGCCGTGGATGCACACCGCGTGTCCTTCAGCACCTCACAGCCTGATTCCGCATGCTGCTGTTCTCTGTCACGGCCACTCGGTGCTGCCACTGAGCACTGCGGGCCACCAGGCTGTGGTGCCCTCACTGAGATCTCAGCCGTTGTTCTGGTGGACCCATCCTGCAGTGGGACAAGCACTGCAGATGATGTCCCACCTGCCACCTTGGGTGCTCTGTTGCGGGAGCCCTGGTCATCGCAGGGTGTGGACCTGCCCCTTGCTGCTGCTTGTCTTCCAGTTTCCATCCCTGACGAGCTTGAGCTCTTGCTTTTGTAAGTGACCTGTGGGTTCTTTGCCCTTTGACTTCTGTCATCTTTAGTGGCCTTTCCAGAGTATGTGCCACCTCCCAGGCAGGCCTGGAGCCACGAAGGGACCTGGCTGTGTGCTGAAAGGAGAGGCCCTGACTGCCGGCACCTTTCCACCTTCCCATCTTTCCAGTGTTTGCCTTTTTGGTTTTCTGATGAATTTTGAAGTCATTTTGTTATAGTTCCAAGAATTCCTGCTGTGATATTGTTTCATTTATCAGAATCTCTAAATTGATTTGGGAAGAATCACGTTCAGAAGTATGTCTTTTGTGCGCCCAGGAATGGTCTGCCTTAACATCACACAGCTCTGAGCCATCCTCAAGGCCCGCTCCATGGTTGGCATCCATCGATGCCATTGCATCTATCGATGCCATTGCATCTGCGCTTTATGGTGTTCTCTAGCCATCCCATCTGGCGGCGTCGTGGGCTGGTAGACACTGGCGTTTCCCATTACACCCCGGGTGTGACACAGAGCCAGGCAGTGCTGCTTGTGCCCGCAATGGCTTGGACAGGAGCCTAGGTCTTTCCAGTCTGTATTTCTCAGTCAGGTGGCTCCGGCACAGGCTGCTTCTCCTGCCTGTCCTCCTTCCTGTCCCCCTTTGACATCACCGTGCTGACTTGCCACCTAAGCTGGGTGCACTCTGGACCTCAGCAAAGGGCACAGACACACTGTAGGCTCTCAGCATGAGACGGCCTCAGAGTGCACGGTGGCAGTCAGGGCCCCATGTCCAATGGCCGCTTGGGCCCGGCTGAGAGCGGTCCTTCAGCTCGTCTAGGAAAGTGCATTGTTCTTAATGGTCGCCGGAGTTTGGGCTCTGCCAGCAATGATAGCTTATGTTTCTTCCCTCATTTTTTATTCACATTCTATTATGCTGGCCAGAACTCTTGCGACAATATTAAATGGGAATTGTGATGGTAATTCTTTTTTTTTTTTTATTTTAAAGAAAACCCTTCATGATAAATGTGGTTTTGTTGGTATTTTAATTTATATTTTATATATATATATTTAGTTGTGGATTGACTGGCCTACCTACCTACCTACCTTCCTTCCTTTTTCTGTTGTGCTGAGAATCAAACCCCGTGCTTCACACATGCTAGGCAAGTTGTGGCTCTACCACTGAGCCACAACTCCAGCCCCTTGTTGGTATTTTTAAGAGTAGATTTTATGCATAGAAAGATTTTAACAAGGGGCTGGGTATGTAGCTCAGTGGTAGAGCGCTTGCCTAGCATGCATGAGGCGCTGGGTTTGATCCTCAGCACCACATATAAATAATAAATGAATAAAATAAAGATCCATCAACAACTAAAAAATATTAAAAAAGAAAGATTTTTACAAAGTTACATTAGTTTCCAAAAATCAGCATTTGATTTTTTATAGTTAGAAATCAAAAAACAGTTCTTTTAAAAACTTTTAGATTCAACTTATGAAAAATTCTCAGATTTATTAGCAATTTTTAACACTCAATTTCAAGGAGACACTAATATTCTATCATGTTTTATAAATTTTATGTCATTTAAAAATTTCATTTGTAAATTTACTATACTGAGAAATTCCTAAGTACTTAAGTTTTGTTTGTTTGAGGCAATTAAAGTATCAGCATGTTGAATCATAAATTGGCTTAACCATGCCAATACTTCTTAAAAATTCAACAACTTTTCCATCTAGGATCACAAGTGTAGGTCCAAGATTTCACTGGATGCTTGCAATTGGACTTGCAGGGATAACGTGCCACACGGCCTGAGTGTCCTGGGATGTTCCCTATCCTAGCTCAGACACACTGGCACAGAGGCTGACCCTCAGGAGGATTTGGGTTGAGTCCCAGTCTTCAGCTTCCACCTGCTGACCCACGTAGGAAACACCCTGGGCCTCGAGAAGCTGTGGCTCCCTGCGCACTCTGTCCTGGGAGCCTGTGGATCTGCAGCTGGCAGGAGCTCCGGGTTCTTCCTGAGATGCTGGGGGCCTGGCAATGGCCTCTCAGCTCAGATGCTGGATCCAGTCCCAGGATGTTGCAGCAGGTTGCAGCTATGTTCCTGCCTGGCCTAAGCACCTTGGAATCCTTCATTTAAAGATAAAAGTTGCTTTCTTGCCTCATGGAACCACATTTATGCCTGCACGCCACAGGAAGTTCATGTCTTTCCTGTCTCCCTGCTCGGGTGCATCAGTGAGTGACCAGTGCCTCGTGGACCTCCGTGTGCTGAGCAAGAGTGTGCATTTCCCTCTAAGGTCACCGTCTCTCCTGGGGAACAACGTCAGAACCCATGTGTTCCCCATGGCCTTGGTTTTGCTGACTGTGTGCCCACATGCCTGTCCCTTGGCAGTTAACTGTGGGACTTTTTCTTAGAGAAAGAGACATCACAGATGTGGTTGAACTCTTGTGAATGCAGTCCCCCACTCACGGTCTGTTCTCTTTTCCTCTCTTTTGCTTTTGGTAGTGGCAACTGTCCTAACCTGTTCATCACTTCAGTGCATGTGAGTGGGTGGTCCACCTTTTACTCTGTACCTCTGTGTCCACAAAGCACAGCGTTACCCCAGGCATGGCGGTGAGCACCTCTCATCCCACCTGGGGCAGGAGGATTGCAAGTTCAAGCAGCTTAGCAATACCTTGGATTCAGAAAGGGCTAGGGATGCAGCTCAGTGGTGGACTGCCCCTGGGCCCAGTCCACAGAACCACAAAGAACAAACACAAAAAATCCTAATATAG
>PVHX01014360.1:21455-50876 GCA_004024805.1 Geosciurus inauris
TCCCTCCCTTCCTTCCTCCCTCCCTCCCTCCCTTCCTTCCTATCATGTACACATGACAGCAGAATGCATTTTGATTCATTGTACACAAATGGAGCACAGCTCTTCCTTTCTCTGGTTGTACACGATGTAGTCGCATCACATGTGCAGTCATACATGTACCTGGGACAATGGTGTCCATCTTGTATGCTGGTCCTTTTTAATGGTAGCATAACATGCAGTTGTATGCTTATTCCACAGTTAACTTCCCTCTCTCCTAGTGAAAAGTGGTGACCTGTTTCTGGTTTCAGTGTATAGGGACCCATGATGTGTGTGCCTCTCACCTGCCTCGCTCAGGTGAGAACGGGATCCTGAGCCACAGGCTTAGCTCTAGCCTCGCTGAGGCAGCTCTTCCCGCAGCAGAGCGGTCAGGAGACCCCACCAGCCTTTGCCTTCCCTGGACGTGTGAAGTGGCGTCTCTTCATCTCTTAGTTTGCATCTCCCTGACTTGCAGTGGTTTTGAGCATCATCTTTCCTCTTGTGATTTGTTGATTTTTCTGAGAAGCTCTTTTCAGGATTTTCATGTAAATTTGTAGCATTCTTTACCAAGGAGACCAGTCCTTCTCAGTTACAGGCATTGCAGGTACTCTTTTCTTCACATTTCCCTTGTGATATTGTTGTGGTGTAGTTTGAATCTCACTGTGTAGATTTGTCAGCCCATTCCTGGACAGTGTGTGATGCTGGCCTTTCCTGTGGACAGCCTCTGCTGTGCAGCGTGAGTGCTGCTCCTGTGTCTTCTCCAGGTTTCTGCTTTGCCTCTCACGTAGGCCTGTGGTGGCCGGGAGCTGTGTGAGTGCTGCCCTCCTGCTCTGCACAGGGTGCTGGGCGCCTCCCACTTGGGGCCTTCCGGGCTGAGCCCGGCTCAGTGGGCCCTGCCTGTGCCTGCAGTGCTGCCCACCTAACCCATGCCACCTGCCGTGCTGTGAACCCCACAGGCCTGGCCACTGGCTTTTCATGGACACGCTGATAGCTCTTGGCCTTCTGCTCTTCCACTTGGATCTAATGAAGAAGTTGTCAAGTTCCCCAGGACTCTACTGAGGCTTTTTAAAAGGTCTGTTGGATTATAATTCATACACCATATAAATTTTCCATTTAAGGTGTACAAGCTGATTTTTTTTGTATATTATCAATTTTTAAAAAATGTGGCAGAATCACAGTACCAGACCTTAAACTATATTACAAAGCTATAATAACAAAAACAGCATGGTATTGGCACCAAAATAGACATGTAGACCAGTGGTATAGAATAGAAGACACAGAGACAAACCCACATAAATACAGTTATCTCATATTAGGACAAAGGCACCAAAAACATGCCCTGGAGAAAAGAGCCTCTTCAACAGATGGTGCTGGGAAAACTGGAAATCCACATGCAGCAAAATGAAACCAAACCCCTGTCTCTCACCATGCACAAAACTCAACTCAAAGTGGATCCAGGACCTGGGAATCAGACCAGAGACCCTGCACCTAATTGAGGAGAAAGTAGGCCCAAATCTTCATCATGTCGGATTAGGCCCCAACTTCCATAACAAGACCCCTAAAATGTAAGAAATAAAAGCAGGAATCAATGAATGGGGTGGATTCAAACTAAAAAGCTTCTTCTCAGCCAAAGAAACAATCAATGAGGTGAACAGAGAGCCGACATTCTGGGAGCAAAGTTTTGCCACACGCACATGAGATAGAGCACTGCTCTCCAGGATACGTAAAGAACTCAGAAAACTTAACACCAAAAAACCAAACAGACCAATCAATAAATGGGCTAAGAGCCGGGCGCGGTGGCTCACGCTTGTAATCCCAGCACTTATGGAGGCTGAGACAGGAGAATCGCAAGTTCAAAGCCATCCTCAGCAATGGCGAGATGCTAAGCAACTCAGTGAGACCCTGTCTCTACATAAAACACAGAATAGGGCTGGGGATGGGGCTCAGTGGTCCAGTGCCCCTGAGTTCAATCCCTGGTGCCAAAAAAATAAAAAATAAATAAATGGGCTAAGGAGCTGAACAGACACTTCTCAGAAGAAGGTATACAATCGATCAACAAATGTATGAAAAAATGTTCAACATCTCTAATCAAAACTACTCTAAGATTTCATCTCACTCCAGTCAGAATGGTGGTTATCAAGAATACGAACAACAAGTGTTGGTGAGGATGTGGAGGAGAAGGCACACTCATCCATTGCTGGTGGGACTGAAAATTGATGCAACCACTCTGGAAAGCAGTACGGAGATTCCTTAGCAAACCTGGAATGGAACCACCGTTTGACCCAGCCATCCCACTCCTCAGTCTACACCCAAAGGACTTAAAAACAGAATACTACAGTGACGCAGCCACTTCGATGTTTATAGTAGCTCCATTCACAATAGCTAAACTGTAGGACCAACCTAGATGCCCTTCAATAGATGAATGGATAAAGAAACTGTGGTACATATACACAATGGAATATTACTCAGCAATAAAAGAGAATAAAATCATGGCATTTGCAGGTAAATGGATGGAATTGGAGAACATCATGTTAAGCAAAATAAGCCAGTCCCCAAAAACCAAAGGCTGAATGTTCTCTCTGATAAGTGGATGCTGGTCCATAATGAGGGAGGGGGCTTGGGAAGAATGGAGGAAGTTTGGTCAAATGGGAGGGAGAGGAGAGGAGGGGAGAGGAGGAGACATGGGGGCAGGAAAGATGGTGGAATGAGATGGGGTTCAGTGCCCTGGGTACACACAGGACTGCACATATGGTGTGACTCTATATTGTGCAGAACCAGAGAAATGAACAGTTGTGTGCTGTTTTTGTACAATGTATCAAAATGCATTCTGCTGGGGCTGGGCTCAGTGGTGGAGCGCTTGCCTGGCATGCGTGAGGCACTGGGTTCGATCCTCACACTACATATAAATAATAAATGAATAAAGTAAAGATCCATCAACAACTAAAATCAAAAAAATGCGTTCTGTCATGTATACCCAATTAAAATAAACTTTAAAAATATAGCAGAGTACACATATCAAGAAGTTTGCCGTTTAAATACTTTTGAGTGTACAATTCAGTGGCATTAATTGTATTCACGGTGTGATTCCCAGCCTTTCCTTAGTCCATACGGAAACTCCGTACCCATCGGCAACTCCACTTTGTTGGCCTCGGATCTGCTTTTTGGCTTTGTGACTCCGTCTGCCCGGCTCCTCCCGTCAGAGTGCTCCACGGCTTTGTTCCTTTGGGTCTGGATTCTTTGACTTAGACGCCTGTTTCTAAGGTTGTGCAAGCGCAGGGCCGGCTTCTGGGTTCCTCCCGCAGCCCGCTTGCCTGGGGTGGACGTGAGGGCGGGCTCCCTGGGTGGCCACTGTGAGCAGTGCTGCAGTGAACAAGACGTGGGAGCATCTGTTTGAGTCCAGGTGTGCAGGACTTTGGGGCGTGTGCCCAGAGGTGGCCTTGCTGAATCACCTGGCCTGTTTGGCCTCCCAGAGCCGCCGCCGCGGTGGCTGCAGACCCCTCGCTCCACCTGTCCGGCGTTTCCTGCTAACGTTTTATAACAGCCATTTTAGTGGCGGTGCTGCGCTGCTTTATTGCGGTTTTGAATTTTATCGTCCCGATCCTGGGCGATGCTGGGCGGCTTTCGATGTGCTTAGTGCTATTTGCTTATCTTGGGAAGATGTCCACTTGAGCCCTTTGCCCTCTTTCAGCCGGCTTCTGCCCCGGGTGTGGGGACGGCGTGTGGACCCCAGGCTTCTGCCCTGGGTGTGGGGACGGCGTGTGGACCCCAGCTCCGCCCTGGGTTGTGGGGACGGCGTGTGGACCCCAGCTCCGCCCTGGGTTGTGGGGACGGCGTGTGGACCCCAGGCTTCTGCCCTGGGTGTGGGGACGGCGTGTGGACCCCAGGCTTCTGCCCCGGGTGTGGGGACGGCGTGTGGACCCCAGCTCCGCCCTGGGTGTGGGGATGGCGTGTGGACCTCAGGCTTCTGCCTCGGGTGTGGGGACGGCGTGTGGACCCCAGGCTTCTGCCCTGGGTTGTGGGGATGGCGTGTGGACCCCAGCTCCGGCCCCGGTTGTGGGGACGGCGGCGTGTCGTCGCCTCCTCTCCTGAGTGCGTCTCCCTGCCGCCGCTCGAGCTGCAGAGCACCCACCGCCTCCACCGGCGACCTGGGCGCACCTGGCCGGCGGAGCCAGCGGGGCTGGGCAGGGCCGGGGGACAGGAGCTGCCCCGGTCTCCAGGCCCTGCGGTGACAGCTCTGGCCCTGAGCAGCAGCGCCTCGTGTCTCGGGGGAGCTCCAGGGCTGGGCGGAGTGGCCGCTGTGCGCAGGAGCTGGGCGCCGGCCTCGAACCTGGCGGAGGAGGCAGAGCCAGCCGAGTCTCCACCGAGAGCGCGGCCCGTGCGGGAGCCGGGCGTGGCCGCCGTGGGCAAAGGGGCGTCTCCACGGGCGTTCAGGGGACAGTAGGGGCGCAGAGAGCAGAGAGGCTGGCCGGGGGACGGAGGCCGACTGACACGAGCGCGGAGCAGGGCAGGGGGACAGGTGCGTCCTCCGCGTCCTCGGCAGCATGGAGGCGCGGCAGTGCCGCTGTGCCAATGGACCCCGTGGTAATTGACACACGGTAACTGCATGTCCTTGAGTGCGGGGTGCGTGTGAGCGCACGTGTCCAGGGTGATGACCAGCTTGGTGTGAGTGGGGTAGTGTCACTGCAGACATGTATTCGTGTGGGACATGGAGACTCCTAAGGATTTAGGAATGCAGAATTGACGTCAACCATGGCTACGCCGTGGTGCTAAAGGCACTGGTCATCCCTCCTGCCTGCGGCTCCCCATACCCACTGGCCATCCTCTCCAGCCTCTGGGAACCACTCATCTGTTCCTGGCTCCACGTTTACATGAGAACGTGCAGTGTTGGTCTCTCTGCGTCTGACTTACTGTGCCTCACATAGTGTCCTCCGTGCTCATCCCTGTTGCCACAGATGGCAGGGCTTCATTCTTTACGGCTGAATAATATTCCACCGTGTTCCTCTCACACTTTCTTTATCCATTCATCTGTGGAGGAGCACCTCGGTCGACCACATATCTCGGTGCTCGTGAACCTTGCTGCGTCGGCATGTGAGAGCAGATTTCTCTTCGACTTACGGGCTTCCTCTCCTTTGCATATGTGCTCAGGAGTGAGTGCTGGGTGAGATGCTGATTCTTTTTCTGATTTTCTGAGAAGCCTGCATACTACTTCCCTTGTGGCCGGGCTAATTTATATTCACAGCAGTGTGTGGAGCCCCGTCCACGTTCTCACTAACATTTGTTATCTTTGTCTTTTTGAAAGTAGCCTTTGTGCCGGGGTGAGATGATGTCTCGCTGTGGATTTGATTTGCATTTCCTTGATGATTAGTGACATTGAGGATTTTTTTCATATGCTTTTTGGCTATTTACATGTCTTCCTTTGAGAAATGTCTATCAGATCATTTGTCCATTTTAAAACTGGATTTTTTTATATCGCTTGAGTTCATTATATATTCTGGAAATTAATTTCTTGTTGGATGAATAGTTTGCAGGTATTTTCTTTCATTCTGTAGGTTGCCTCTCAGCTCTGTTGACTGTTTCCTTGGTGTGCAGATGCTTTTGATGTGATGTGATCCCATTTGTCAGTTTTCACATTTGTTGCTGGTGCTTTGGCCAGACCAATGTTCTGGAGCATTTTCCTTGTTTTCTTCTGATAGAGCAATAGTTTCAGGTCTCACTTGAAGTTTTGGATACATTTTGGGGGTTGATTTTTGTGTGTGGGGAGAGATAGGAGTCTATTTCCTTTCTTCGGCATATTAATACCCAGTTTTCCTAGTACCCACTTACTGAAAAGACTGTCCTATATCCAGTGTATGTTCTTGGTGCCTTTATAAAAAGGAACCACCAATGGCTGCAGGTCTGTTGAATTCTCAGCTATTCATGCTGTTCCGCAGGTCCGTGTGTCCGGTTTATGCCAGTACTGTGCTGTTTTGATTGCTATACTTTTGTAGTATGTTTTGGAATAAGGTATTATGACTGCAATGATCTGGACTGTTCATGTCCCCTGGAAAGCTCATATTTTAAAAGCATGGTCCCCAGACAGCAAGGCTCAGAGGTGGGCCTTTAGAGAATGATCAGCTCTTCGGACTGTAACCTCATCAACAAATTGATCCATTTGATGGATTCGTGATTTGCGTGGACTCCTGAGTAGGAGCTGTGAGCAGGTGGGGAAGGGATGAGGAAGCGTTTCTGGGGCTGTGCCCTGGGCAGTGTCTGGCCCCCAGCCCTGCTCCTGATCTCTGCTTCTTGGCTGCAGGAGCGGACAGCCTTTCTCCCATTGCGTCTGCCTTGCTTCAGGCCCAGAGCCATGGCATTGGCTGACTGTGGACAGAACCTCTGAAACCATGAGCTTAAAACAAACTTTTCCTCTTCTAATTTGTTCTTGTCAGGCATTTAGTCACAGCAGTGAAGAGTCGACTGTCATCATGATGCCTGCATTTTGTTCAGCTTGCTCAGAATTTGCTTTGGCTATTTTGGGTCTTTTGTGATTCCATATGGATTTTAGGATTTTTTGTTCTGTTTCTGTGCAGAATATAATTGGTATTTTGATGGAGATTGCATTGAATCTGCAGATCACTTTGGATAGTATGGATATTTAAAAATATTAAATTTTCCAATTCATGAAACGAGGATGTCTTTGGGACTTTTTAGTGTTCTCTTCAGCTTCTTGCATCAGCGGTCTGCAGTTCTCACTGTAGAGTTCTTCCACCTCAATAGATTTCTTCCTGGGATGGGCTGGGGCTTAGTGGCAGAGCACTTGCCTAGCATGTGTGAGGCCCTGGGTTCGACCCTTAGGTCCACATAAAAATAAACAAAGGTGTTCTATCCCTCTACAACTACAAAAATTATTCCTAGGTATTTTATTTTTTTGTTGCCATTGTAAATGTGATTACTCGTGGTTTCTTTTTCATCTAGTTCATTATTGTTATGTAGAAACACTGTTGACTTTTGTATGTTGATATTGTGTCCTGCAACTATTAAATCTGCTTATCAGTTCTAACAAGAAATTTTTTCTATGGTGCTGGGAATTGAAACTAGAGCCTCGTGTATGCTAGGCGCTCTACCACTAAGCTGCATACCAGCCCTCGGTTCTAATAATGTTTTTTTGGTGCAGTGTTTAGGTTTCTCTACGTATAAGATCATGCTATCTGCAAACAAGGATAGTTTGACCTCTCCTTTCTAACTTGGTTGCCCTTTATTTCTTTCTCTTGCCTGATTGCTCTGAATAGGACCTTGGACCATGAATAAGAATGGTGGGAGTGGCATCTTTGTCCTGTTCCAAATCTTAGAGGAAATGCTCTCAACTTTACCCTGTTCAAGATGATGTTAGCTGTGGGTTTGTTATATGTGACCTTGTGTTGAGGTATGTTTCCTCCATCCCTAATTTGTTGAAGAATTTTTATCAGGAAGGGATGTTGAATTTATCAAATACTTTTTCTGCATCTGTTGAAGTGGTCATATGGTTTTTGCCTTTTATCATGTTTGTGTGTTGTATCTTTGTTATTGATTCATATGTGTGAACCATCCTTGCATCCCTGAGCTAAAGCCCACTTGATCATGGTGTATAATATTTTTCATGTGTTGTTGGATTCAATTTGCGCTAGTATTTTGTTGAGAATTTTTGCATTTATGTTCATTGAGGATTTGGTCTATAATTTTCATTTTTTAAAAAATATTTATTTAGTTGTAGATGGACACAATATCTTTGTTTATTTTTATGTGGTGCTGAGGATTGAACCCAGTACCTCACATGTGCGAGGCAAGCGCTCTACCACTGAGCCACAACCCCAGCCCCTAATTTTCATTTTTTGTTGTGTTCTTGTCTGGTTTTGGTTTTGTCTTTCTCTCCCTCCCTCCCTCTTCCTTTCCTTCTTCCCTCTCCTCCCCTCTTCTCTCTCCTTTTCTTCCTTCCTCCTCTCCTTGTTTCTCAGGGGCACTTTACCACTGAGCTACATCTCCAGCCATTTTTATTTTTTTAAATTTTTGAGACAGTTTCACAAAGGGCCTTTTTAAGTTGAGGCTGGCCTTGAACTTGCAACCCTCCTGTCTCAATCTCCCAAGCTGCTGGGATTACAGGTGTGCCAGGACGCCCATCCTTGTCTGATTTTTGTATCAGGGTAATGCTGGTCTCGTAGGATGTTTAGAGGAATTTCCCCCTATTCAGTTTTTGGAAATAACTTGAGAAAAATTGGTGCTAGTTCTTTAAGCTTTGGTATTATTCAGCAATGTAGCCATCTAGATGTGGGCTTTTCTTTGTTGTGAGACTTTTTATTATTGATTACTCATTATCAATCTTTTTAAAAATTTTTTAAAAAATATCTTTTTAGCTGTAGATGGACACAATGTCTTTATTTTATTGCTTTGTATGTGATGCTGAGGATCGAACCCAGGGCCCCACGCATGCGAGGCAAGTGCTCTACCACTGAGCCACAATCCCAGCCCCCATTATCGATCTTTTATATTTTGTTTCTTCATGGTTTTATCTTGGTCAGTTATATGTGTTCAGGAATTTATCCACTTCTAGGTTTTCCATCTTTTTGGTGTATGATTATTTATAATAATCTCTAATGATCTTTTGTATTTCTGTGGTATCAATTCTAATGTCTCCTTTCTCATCTCTGATTTTTTTCTGAGTGAGTCTTCTTTCCTTTTTTCTTAGTCTAGGTAAGGATTTATTGCTTTTTTCTTTTAAACCCATAACCTTTTATTTCATCGATATTTTGTGTGATTTTTTAGTCTCAATTTATTTCTGCTCTCTTTATTGTTTCTTTCCTTCTACTAATTTTAGGTTTGGTTTGTTCTTGCTTAAATTCTTTGTGTCACATTGTTATGTTGTTTATTTGGTATCTTTCTACTTTTTGTTGTATTTATGGCTATTAATTTCCCTCAGTTTTGCTATGTGCCAGGGATTTTGGTATGTTAAGTTTCCATTTTCATTGGTTTTAAGAAGTTTTAAATTTCCCTTTTAACTTCTTCATGATTCATTGGTTGTTCAGGAGCATATTGTTTAATTTCTATATATTTGTATAATTACCACAGTTTTCCCATTGTTGATTGTAATTTTATTCTGTTGTGGTCAGAGAAGTTACATGATATGATTTTGATGACCTAACACATTGTCTGTCCTGGAGAATATTCCATGTAATGATGAGAGGAATGTGTATTTTTGCAGCTGTTGGATGAAATGTTCTAGAAATATCTGTTAGGGTCCATTTGGTCTGTATTATAGTTTAACTCAAACATTTCTTTGTTGGTTTTCTCCTTGGGTGATCTATCCATTGATGAAAGTGGGGTGTTGAGGTCCCCCAAGTGTTATTGTATTGGGGTCTATCTCTCCTTTATATCTAACATTCACTCGGTATATTTGGTTGGTTCAGTGTTGGTGTTTATATATTTACAATTGTTATATCTTCTTGCTGAATTGATCTCTTTATCATTATGCAATGGCCTTCTTTGTTTTATACAGTCTATGACTTAGTTTGTTTTATCTAATTCAGATTCAGCTACTCCTTTTCCTTTTGTTTGCCTAGAATAGCTTCTTCCATCTTTTCACTTTTGGTCCATTTGTGTCTTTACTGACAAATGAATTCCTTGTAGGCAACATATAGTTTTGCCTTTTAAAATCTGTTCATCCATTAATTGGGGAATTCAATCCTTTAAAACTTGTTATTGATAGGTAACCTCAACTCCTGCCATCATGTCAATCGTTTTCTTGTCGTTTTGTATATTCTTTGTTCATTTCTTCCTCCTATTGTTGATCTTTGTGGTTTGGTGGTTTTCTTAGCGATGTTTGAGTATCTTCTCTTTATCTTTTGTTTCGATTCTACCAGCGAGTTTTATACTTCAAGTGTTTTCGTCGTGGTAGTTATATTTCTTCTGCTTATAAATATAGAACTCCTTTAAGCATTTCTTGTCAGGTTAGTCTGTTGGTGATGAATTCCCTCAGTTTTTAAAAATTTTTTTTTGTTTTAGTTGTAGATGGACACATTGTCTTTATTTTATTGCTTTGTATGTGGTGCTGAGGATCGAACCCAGGGCCTCATGCATGCGAGGCAAGTGCTCTACCGCTGAGCTACAATCTCAGCCCTGAATTCCCTCAGTTTTTGTTTATCTGAGAAACTTTATTTCTCCTTCATTTCTGAAGAATAGCTTTGTTATGTATACTACTCGTGGCTCAAGTTTTTTCCTTTCAGATCTCTGAATCTATCATCCCATTTTCTCCTGTCCTATAGAGTTTCTGCTGAGAAATCTGTTAAGTCTAATTGGGAAGGGGTGTTGAATTTGTTAATATGCTTTTTCTGCGTCTGTTGAGATGATCAAATGTGATTTGACCTTTTTTTTCTCTTGTTACTTTTAAGAATTCTCACAGTCTTTAACATTTGACAGTTTGACATTAATGTGAATTGGAGAGGACCTCTTTGGGTTGAGTCTAATTAGGATTCTTTGAGCTTCATGGACCTGATGTCCATACCTTTCCCAAGATTTGGTAAGATTTCAGCTACTTTTTGTTAATTGTGCTTTCTGTGCCTTTGTTTATCTTTTCACCCTATATGACTCCATATATAAGTGTTAATTTGCTTAATGATGTCCCATAGGCTTTCTTTGTCCTTTTTCATTCATTCTTTCTTTTCTTCTGACTGGATTAATTCAAAACACCTATCTTCCAGTTCAGAAATCCCTTCTTCTTGATCTAGTCTGTTGTTGTAGCTATCAATTATATTTTTTATTTTATTCATAGAATTCTTTAGCTGTAAGATTTGTTTGATTCTTTTTTATGATGTCTCTTTGTCAGATTTCTCATTCAGATTATGAATTTTTTCTGAGTTTATTTATTTATTTAGTGGTACTGGGGATTGAAACTGGGGTGCTCCACCACTGAGCTATATCCCAGTCCCTTTTATTTTTATTTTGAGGCAGAGGCTTGCTAAGTTGTCCAGGCTGGCCTTGAACTTGCAGTCTGCCTGCCTCAGTCTCCCCAGTTGCTGAGATTAGGGACATATACCACTGCATCTGTCCTTTGATCCTGATTTAATTGAATTGTTCGGCTGTATTCTGTTGTATGTTGTCGATCTTTATGAAGATCATTATTTGGAATTCCTTTGAAGGCATTTCATAAATCCCCTCTTCTTTGTAGTCTGTTACTGGAGAATCATTCTGTTCCCCAGTGGCATCATGTTTCCTTGCCTTTTCATGTTTCTTGTGTCCCTGTGTCGACATCTGCACGTCTAGTTAGTAAGTGCCTTTCCTGATTTCATGGAGTTTTCTTCTCTGTATGGAGAGTCTTTTTCCTGTGGATGGGTGTGAGGTTGTCAACTGGGGATGGTGTGGGAGCCTTGATTCTGTAGACATAGTAGTATGATGTGTGTGCGTTTTCTTAAGCTATAATCCCTACCAGTGTCGTTTGTAGTAGTATTGTGGCCTAGGCTCAGGTGTTTGTGACTGTGAAGGTTTGGTGAGGTTTTGCTGGAGAAAAGGATGCTTCCTGGCTGGGTTTTGAGCTGGGAATGGGTGCCTGAAGGTACTGCAGGTCAGCGACTATGTGATGGACTCTGCAGGGGGCAGGGCTGCCATCTGGCTCGTGGCTGGGCTGGCTTGGGTATGCGAGGCTGCTACAGACTGACTGGCTATGCAGCAGATACATTGGTGGGTCTCGCTGGCTGTCAGTCCAGCTGCAGGTACATGTGGGCATTATGGGATAACTGGCTATGCAGCAGGCTCACTGGGAGGGTAGGGTTGCTGCCTGACTGGCTACTGGGCTAGCCTCGGGTGTATTCTGGATGGTTGTGTGTGGGGCTTTGCTGGGATGAGGTCACTGTCAGGCCAAGTGTAGGTACGTGCAGGTGTGCTGGGCCACTGGCTGTGCATCGGCTTCATGTCTATGCAAGTGTCCCTGATCCCCAGGGGGTGGGATGCTGCATGGGTTGGAAGCCAGGTCTCAGCCTTTCTGCTAAGGGAAGGCCATAAGTAATGTGGAGGTACTGCAGCCAGCTGTGTGAAACCTCAGGAATGAAGACACACTGTGACAGCTTGGCCTCAGACCTTCCAACAGGGGGTCTGGTTTCAAGGTGGTGTTGAGCTGTCACTGATTATGTCATGGGGAGGGAGGGGGTGCAGACAATGTGGACTCCTCCCAGCAATGCGGCCATGTGTGGGGGAACTCCTCAAACTATGCAAGGCCTGCGAGGGTTGCAGGGTCTCCTCTATAGTCATCTGCATCATCAGGATAACTGTGGGGTCTTTAGCAGCATGGGGGCCCTTAGGCTCTCCAGCAGTTGCATTCTTGGGGTCTGAAGCAGTGGGAAACGGTTAGGGTCTCCAGAAGTGAAGACCATTGGTGTCTACAGTGGTCTGGGGACCTTTGGGGCCTGTGGCAATGGGGACTCTTGGAGTCTGTAGTGGTAGTGGGGACCCTTAGGGCCTCTAGTTTTCCTTTTCTCTGTAAGGAGAAGTTACCGTGGCTGCAGACGGCTCGGAGTGGGGGAGGCAGCGTGTAGATTCAGCCTCTCCTGATAGTGCTTGGCTTCTGGGCTCCATAAGGTATGCCGCTTTGGCTGTTTTCCAGCATCCTTCAGTCACTCCAGCCAGAGGTAGTTGTTTGTAGTTGGGGTTCCTTTTTGTGTGGGGCAACAGGCAACTCTGGCCATCTTGCTGACACTACTCCACAATGGTTTTTATTTTTCTTTTAAAAAAATACTCAATTTTCATTTCCTTAAAATAATAAAGATTGTAAAGACTAGATGACCAGAAGGAGATGAATTAAAGCCACTGGGCAAGGCTTTATTGAAAATACATGCTCTCGGAGCCGGGCGCAGTGGCTCACGCTTATAATCCCAGCACTTAGGGAGGCTGAGACAAGAGAATCGCGAGTTCAAAGCCAGCCTCAGCAACGGCGAGGCGCTAAGCAGCTCAGTGAGACCCTGTCTCTACATAAAAAACACAAAATGGGGCTGGGTATGTGGCTCAGTGGTCGAGTGCCCCTGAGTTCAATCCCTGGTACCAAAAAAAAAAAAAAAAAAAGAAAATATATGCTCTTGGGCCGAATCCTCCCGTCCATCAGAGTGTGTCAGGACAATGGCGCTGGGGCTCCGGTGTAGGGAGAATTCAAAAGGCCCTGTCAGGAAGGGGAGGGTTTGGGGGCAGGAAGAGAAGGCCAGAGTCATTCCTGGATGGGTCAGGAAAACCCGTTGATTGACAGGAGGGTGTGTCTACTGGTGACTGTCAGCGTCTGGCTAGCTGCTCCTTTTCGCAGCTGCTGACTACAACTGCCCTGACTGGTTCCTTTAATTGGACATCTTGGACCCCGATCCGACGTAACATCCCTTTTTTTTTTTTAATATTTTTTTAGCTGCAGATGGACACAATGTCTTTATTTTATTGCTTTGTATGTGGTGCTGAGGATCGAACCCAGGGCCTCACGCATGCGAGGCAAGCGCTCTACCACTGAGCTACAATCCCAGCCCTGTAACATCCCTTTTTGATGATATTGGACAGCAGATTCTGTCTGGCTACTTTGTGTGGGATTGGAGGTGTTGAGAAGGGGAGCTGGCTTGGGTGTTGGCCAGGCAGGGAGGCAGACGCAGGGGTGTGGGAGCCTCTGGTTGTCAGTCATGTTGCTTGAATGTAGAAACATCACCTGTGGGTAGGAACAGAGGCTTGGGAGAGATTACTGATTAGCAGAAAAGGGTTGTCGAGAAATTTTGAGTTTGGTGGGAGTCCAATGTGATGGGAGTCCAAGGCTGGTCTATTCTGTAATGAAATTTGTTTAAGTTTTTAAGTAGCGGTTACTGCATAATCAAGTCCTCTTGTCCTAGCCCAGAGGCAGTGAATGGGGGCCAAGGAAAGCCCTTTTTTCCCTAGAAAGGGAGGTGGTAACAAGTCATGGTAATTTAGCCTTATTGTACAGTTAAGTCCCCATAATAAGACTGGAGAGGACAAGGCATGTAAACATAGTATTTAGTTTTTAATGTCACAAAGGTCTATATTTAAATTATTTTTAATGCCCAGGAATGGCTATGTTCTTGGTTTTGCTAGGTGTTTAAGATGAAGCAAGTCAAATTGACTTTTGTTCTTACATATTATTAAGAGTCACCTTTTGTTCTCCTGGGAGACATCCTTGAGGAACTTGAGAGCAGCTTGTTAGCTCTGTTAGTGCCATCTGTGTTAGGATAGGGCGTTAGGATAGGTCAAGGTCTGGCGCTGACCATGTGGCTTCCTGGGGAAGCCTGAGAGAAGGTTCCCTCTCTCTTTGACCTTCCTGTTCATTGTATGGCATTTGATTGGCTCTTTAATTCTCTAATGGTCTCAGAAATCTTCCTGATCAGGAGGTCCTGCGGCCCAGAGGTGTAGAGCGCTTCAGAGAAGTTTCCTCATTCCTTGGATTCAGGTTGACTCAAAGGGCAAGAGCCAAATACTGGTTTTTTTGCCCTTTAATTTAATTTTAGTTTTTAAGTCTTGATCTTAAACACTCAACAAGCCAATTTCATCAGTCTTAAAGTAAGGGTATTGGGCTTTAACTTTAAGGTCTATCCTTTAGATGGTGGCTGATTTATCTTAAAATAATCTGGGTTGGTTGTTCTTGAAGTAGTACCTCTGTAAAACATTAATAGGCAATAGTCAGAGTTTAAGGAAAATACAAAGTAAAATTAATCACAGTAAAAACATATTTAGTTTGTGTAACAGCTTTTTAAAATTTTGGCTGAGTTACATATTATATCCCTGTTTGAGGTCCTAATGATCTTTATAACAAAATCAACCCTTTGAACATATCTTTAAATGAATTGGAGTCTGGACTACATTGAAGCCATTGTAGTAAGCTGGGAGACAGAATTATCTCAGATAAGACAAGGCTCCTTGCAAAATTTTAGCAGAATATTAAATAGATTAGATCCTCATTTATTTCTGATGTAAAAATAACTTAAAGCCTTATTGATGATAGGTTCAGTTATAAAACATTAAGTGATATAAATTGATACCATGCAAGTTCAGTTTGGAGAACATCAGCTTGATATAATGCTCTTTTAAAACTTTCTACTTTAAAGCTTGTATATCTGAAAGAAATGAACACATTTAATATAAAAATAGAACTAGTAGCATCCTAATTGCATTGATATTGTTTAACCATAGTTATATAAACCTTAATTTTTAAAAAAATATATTTTTAGATGTTGATGGAACTTTATTTATTCATTTATTTATATGTGGTCCTGAGAATTGAACCCAGGGCCTCACACAGGCAGGGCAAGTGCTCTGCCACTGAGCCACAATCCCAGCCCATAAACCTTAATTTTTGAAAGTTAGTTTCTCCAAGTGATAAAACCTGACAGATGTAAGAAAGTTATCTTATTAAGAGCATTGTTTTAGATTTTTATATTAGTACATTAAAGTTTAAATTGAATAAGCTTGTATTAATTATAGTCAGATTAGTCATAAAGAAAAACCTTAGAAATTTACCCTTCACTTAGACTTTCATTCTCAAAGCAATCCTTGTAAATTTTTTGAACTTAGGCAACAGTAGAAACCTTTAAAATTTCATATAGGAATCTATAAACCTTTCTGTTTACTCAATTTAAATTGAACTTTTTAAATCATGTGAATTAAAAATATTTAGATCCATTTTTAATTTTAGTTTATGAGCACTCTATATATTGGGTTTACATACACACATGTTGACGAAGACAAGCAATACATAAAAACACACAGCATGCAGAAGGCCTCTTGAACAAGGTAGGTATACCATGTCTCAGTTGAGTGTAAAAAAAACTTTTATAGTTGGATAAAATACATCTGATCAGCCGGGGAGCTTAGGCAGATGTAAAGTAACCTCCTTTCCCCTTTTTTTCCCTTGAGCTAAGGTAAAGCGGTAAGCCTGGGGGGAGGGGCCGCCACATGGCAGGCAGCCCAGTGTCTATAAGCAGCGGCCACACGAGGAAGGAGATAGAGGAGCAAATGGGAAAAGGGGCTTTTAGCGAGAAGAACTTGAGAGGACAGAACAGATGGGAAAGAAGGGAGGGGCGAGAGCGCACTTTCCAACAAAGCCTCGATGAAAGGAATTTCTGTCTACTTCCCATCCAGTGACAAAAATTAGCCAAATCAGTGAGGATTTGAAAATAAAAAGTTCCCCCTGGAGGCCATTTTGATCTGTAATCTAAGCCATAGTACAGTGGAGTTTTGAGGTCTAGAGAAGAGTTGGGGTTCCTTGTGACTTCTCAGTGGTCCCGGGGAATGGGCAGGAACATAAAAAGGGGTCCCAAAAATGTTTGCGTCCACGAGAGAATGGGAGGGGGGCCAGGCAGAAAATTGAGACGTCCCTGTGAACTTGCTGGGGCCCCAGACGGCAGTGGAATGGCTAACACGAGGGTTGGGAACGTCTTCCCAGTCCACGTGGCCTCGAGCGGGCAGAGACCTATGCACAAGTGCGACTTATGAGTAGGCCTCTGGAGCAAGCAGTGGGGGGGGGGCAAGCTGAGAAGTCAGAGGAAGGGGCAGGGTGGCCTACCTCACTCTTGTCGGTCTGGGTGAGGAAGACAGAGAGCGGCTCCTGGTCTGGTTCGGAGAGTTTGCCTCTACCCCAGTACAGGGGGAGGTTCAAGAACTCTCCCGGGTTTCGGCACCATTATGTAAAGACTAGACGACCAGAAGGAGATGAATTAAGCCGCTCGGCAAGGATTTATTGAAAATACATGCTCTCAGGTCGAATCCTCCCGTCCATCAGAGTGTGTCCAGGAGACTAGCACTGGGGCTCCGGTGTAGGGAGAATTCAAAAGGCCCGGTCAGGAAGGGGAGGGTTTGGGGGCAGGAAGAGAAGGCCAGAGTCATTCTTGGATAGGTCAGGAAAACCTGCTGATCGACAGGAGGCGTGTCTACTGGTGACTGTCAGCGTCTGGCTAGCTGCTCCTTTTCGCAGCTGCTGACTACAACTGCCCTGACTGGTCCCTTTAATTGGACATCTTGGACCCTGATCCAACCTAGCAAAGATGTCAACTTCTCATTTGATCCTGTGCTGCTCCATTTCCAGCTTGCATGAAGGTATACACCTCTTACGTTATAATCACGATAGATCTCATTTTTATGGTAATCAAAATTGATCAATAACATAAGATCAATAAATTCCCAAACAGGATTTTTTGGTTAACAATTTTAACTTTTTCCATCAATCCAGGAATATCATAGTTGGGCAGTAAAATAAAGTAAAAATTGAAGAAGCCATAGAAAACAATAACCCAGGAAATCAGATTCCAGTTGAGCAAAAAGTTTCCAAATTGACCAAACAGCATGTGGATTTAACTGAAGTATTGCACAATAATTTTGGGGAAATAAGCTGAATTTTGCATACTTATCTGGTCTTTTTCTCTCACTAATAGATTATTCTTCTGCACTTGGAATGCCAAAAAGTGAGTTTGACTATTGTTAGAGTATGTAACATAGTGTTTGGTTTCAAGACAGATCTTTAGGAATCTTCATCTCCTGTGTGTCTAGGAAAGATGCTGATGAATTGTCTTTTTGAATCTTCTTTCTTCAGAAGAATCACAAGAAATGTGTATTGTAGTGTGTTCCTGTTCTCTTTTTGTATTTGTAGAAGGTAGTTTCTTCTTCAGCTTTTTAATGATACATTGATTCTCTTTCTGTTGTCTCCCGGTTTGCTGACTTGAGTTGGACCTTCTGAAAAATTGAAAAAGCTGATTGCTCACAGTGTCCCTTTACATCTTGTGGAGCTGGTAAAAGTTCAGAGTCCAAGTCACTCATGTAACTTTCCAGCTGGTCAACAGTGTCTGCAAGGTGACACATTCTAACCATGAGGCAATGATCTTGCCCTTGGTGTAGGAGCATCTCCATACCTTCAGCCCCTCCCTTCCATCTTTCCCCATTCTGTGCTAATGGACCGTGCGCTTGACAGAGAGCACCCCTTTGTTTGTAACTTTGGACCTGATTGGTCCAGGAGTGTATATAAACTTTTGTACTTTCTGGAATAAATGGTGGTTCTGCATCTCACTCTGGCAGAACTGTTTACTTACCCTGGATTCTAGGTGGAGTGACTCCGTGGGCCGTCACCCCAAAAACCCCATCCTGTCAGACCCCATTTTGTCTTCCCTGAAGACCCCTCTTCATCTCTCAGGACCCTAACTCATTGAGCGGACCCACGCAGTGCGATTTAAAGCAATACTTGGGAGCTTGATTTATGGGCCCCCTTCCCCAGGAAGATGACTCTCGGAGAATTGCCCTCTCCATGTTGCCAGGACTGGATCTCCTGTACAACAGTGGAGGAGGAACCTATGTCCCTTTCACTTCAGCATGACTGACAGTTTGTCAGTAAAGCTACCTATTTATTCATCCTTCAGGGAGAGGTAAGTCTCTCCCTTTGAGCCTGGAAATATTTTTGTTAGATGCTGTCTCCTCTGGGTGTGAGTATAACTTGGTTCACTTCATGCTTTGAATCTAGCCCTGGCTGCTCTGCCACTGATTTATTTTTAAAACAGTCATGTTTCTTTCCACAAGGTTTTTCTGAGATTTCCGAACCCTTATCCACCTTCCCCTTTCCCTGTTCTTCCAAGATAAGGTGAAGGGTGGTGTGTGGTGCTGGTCCAGGTGTCCTTCAGGCTCCACTCTGCTCCAGTGCCACTCATTGCCACCTTCCAAGAGGGAGTTTGAAGTGCAGCTGGGGTTGCTTTGTGGGTGTTGTGCAGGCTTGGACTCAGTTGGAGGACAGATTCATTGCCAGGCTAGTAGCCAAGGGTCCATTCAAAGTGCCTTTGAACTGGAGGGATGGTAATGCAGGTGGAAGTCATTGCCAGTATATCTGGTGAGGGCTTTGGGATTCTAGGCGAGCCTCTGGCCCCATACTGGCCTGTGGTTGGACAGTGGTGAACACAGGCATGAATTTATCACTACCCTTGGGAGAAAGGACAAAAGTGGTAGGAGGAGTATGTTTCCTTCCAGACTCAATGTGGAAACCCTTTCCCTTTCCTTCTTTTTCCTGCCAGGATCCTTGCCACGGCTGGAACTGACTTCGACTTGCGAACACTGAGGGCTGTGCGTGTGCTGAGGCCTCTGAAGCTGGTGTCTGGGATTCCAAGTGAGTCCGACTACGACAGTCAGGCCCAAGCCCACCTGGAACACCAGCCTACTCCCGCCCCGCTCACCACAGTCATGGCCACAGTCAAGCCCCTGACTGTGGCTGTAGGGCCTTGAGCCTGCCCTGCCCCCCACCACACCTTTTTGTTCGTTTGTTTTTTTGGTGTTGGGGATTGAACCCAGAGCCTTGAGCATGCTAAGCACACTCTCTGCCACTTAGCTAAACCTCCAGCTCCTAAGCTTGCCATTTCTGACTCCAGGGAACAAGGCAGGAGGAAGGGAAGAACAGGCTTTTTCCAGGCTATTCTCTGCAAAATCCCAGAGAGTGACCCTGTTACTGTGCTCTGACTTGGCTTCTCTAGATGGAAGCTTGGTGGCTACTCACAAATGGAGTTATCTGGAGTCCTGCTTCATTTTCTGGGGTTGGAGAACAGGTGAAAGATTGACCAATGGGGTGGGACAGGATGTGTGGGAAAACATCCAAAGGCTGCAAAGGGTCTCCTGAGTTAAATCAGTTTGGCTAGGCCTTGGGGGACTGAGACTGGGCATAAGATATGCTGTTGGGTTGGGCCGTGAAGGAGACGAGCTTGAGCAGGAGGGTGGCCAGGGGATCTGGTGAGCCAGTGACCACCCTGGCCTCTGTTCCCCAGTCTAGTGGAAGCTTGGCTTTAGGTTTACCTAAGAGCCTGGGTGGGCAGGGGCCTGGTTCTGTCTTCCTGAGGCCACTGCAGGAAGATCATTGGATAGTTCCCTGTTTTGCACTGAATAGGCACAGGCTGTGGCCTCTACTGAAGAGCTGGGGCCATGCTGGAAGGGTGAGCTCGGTCATGGGGTTGCAGCCTCCTGTAACCTGAATTTAACCATACCCTAAAGCCAGTGGAAACACACTTCCCATTTTTGGTGGAGAGTGGACCTTCCCCACTTTCTGTAAAGAATTTGGACAATTAAGTACTTACTGCTTTTGCAGGATGCCCTGTGATTCCTTCCCATGATTCCCTATACTTTCCTTTAGGATTCCCTGTGCCTTCTAAGAAGGGTTTGCTTCCCTCCCAGGATCCCCTGCTCTTAGCTCCTGGTGCTCTTTGTTCTTCCTTCTTAGAATTTCTGTTCTTCCTTTTCAAGATCCCCTGCTCTTCCCTCCCAGCATTATTTTCTCTTGTTTCTGAGGATTCCTCTTCTTTCCTGTCAGGAACCCTTGCTTTTGCTTCCAAGGATGCCCTGCTCTTCCCTCCCAGGATGCCCTGCTCTTAGTTCCCAGCATTCTTTGCTCTTCCTTCTGAAGATTCCTGTTCTTTCCTCTCAGGATCCCCTGCTCTTCCCTCCCAGAATCCTCTGCTTTTTTCCTCCCAGCATTCTTTGCTGTTCCTTCTGAGGATTCCTGTTCTTTCCTCTCAGGATCCTCTGCTCTTCCCTCAGAATCCTCTGCTCTTTCCTGTAAGGATCCTCTGCTCTTCCCTCCCAGGATGCCTTGCTCTTAGCTCCCAGCATTCTTTGCTCTTTCCTGTCAGGATCCCCTGATCTTCCCTCCCAGGATCCTTTGCTGTTACCTCCCATCATTCTTTGCTCTTCTTTCTGAGGACTCCTGCTCTTCCCTCCCAGGATGCCCTGCTCTTAGCTCCCAGCATTCTTTGCCCTTCCTTCTGAGGATTCCTGTTCTTTCCTGGGTCCCTGGACTTCATACTCTGACACCTCTTCATTCTGTTCCTCCCCCTTTGAGACACTGGTCAGTCCAGCTGTCCCCACGAACTCACAGTCTGCCCGCTATGAGCACTCACTCTAAAGTTCTCCTCTTCCATCCCTCCCTGCTCTGTCCTCTACTTTGAGGCTGTGGCTCTGTTCTTTGCCCCCATCAACAGTTACTGCTCACCCTAGACCTCTCAGGCCCACCCTCCCTGGAGTTTGCTGCTCCGCCCCGCCTGGCCCTGTCCTGCTCTGCTTGTGTTGCTCTCTGACCTGTGCTGCTCTGGTCCCAGGTTTGCAGGTGGTGCTCAAGTCCATCATGAAGGCCATGGTTCCGCTGCTGCAGATTGGGCTGCTGCTCTTCTTTGCCATCCTCATGTTTGCCATCATTGGCCTCGAGTTCTACATGGGAAAATTCCACAAGGCCTGTTTCCCCAACAGCACAGGTGAGGTCTCGCATCATCCTTGGCTCAGTTGAGGACCACAGATGCATCCATCCAGGAGACAGGCACCACTGTAGGTGCTAGAGAGAACTGGTAGGTGCCAGATTAGTGAGACAGAAGACACAACCTGGTAAACAAATAATAGACCCACAAATGAAATAATACAGGCTGTAGCAACTTCCGAAAGGAAACAAAAATGTATTTGAAATGGAGTAATTCAGTGTCAGCTCCATAGAGGGTAGCCGGGGAGGCCTCTGCTAAGGTGACAGTTGAACAGCTCTGAATGAATGAAGGCAGAGATGTATGGCGGCTAGCTGGCCAGGGAGCTTCAGTTACCAGGAATAGCAAATGCAAAAGCCCCAAGGGAAGAACAGTGAGGACAGTGAAGCATCGCGTGGTTTTCAGCCATGGCTGGGACTTGCGTCTTGTCCTGAAAGCGGTGGGAAGATAACGGAGGGCTTTGAGAAGGCGGAGTGTCTTCTGGTCTTGTGATTGCTGGGGGTAGGGGACAAAGGCTAACACGGAATCCAGCGGGAGAAATTCTCAATCCTGGAGAGACGGTAGTAGCCAGGGCCAGGTATTTGGTAGAGGTAGTTGGAATGGGCACATTCTACGTACTTGTAGGTACAGCTACAAGGTTTTCTTGTTGAGTGTAAGAGAAAGCATTGAGGAGAACAGTAAGTTGGAGCCTTGAGCTCTGAATGCATCCGAGGAGAAACCATATGATCATCTCTGAGATACAAAAAAGCATTTTCTATAATTTAAATTATTCATGATTTATTCATTTATCTATTATTTAATTTTTCTTGTACTGGCATCAACCCCAGGGCCTTATACATGCTAGGCATGCACTCTGCTGTTGAGCCACATCTTTAGCCCCTAAGTCATTCATGACTTAAAAAAGAATCTTTTATCAAACTAGAAATGAAAGATACTTTTCTTAAATTCCTTAAAATTCCCTGCCAACATCGAATTTCATTGCGAGAGCTTTTCCTTTAAAGTCAGGATCAAAAAAAGGGCACATCTGGTCTGCATGGCATTGGAAGGTACGACCAGTGCAGGAGACAAAGGAGAGAGACTATTGAGTTGGACAGGAGGAAGCAGCCACAATGTACAGAGAGTGCAGCTGTGTGCAAAGACAGACGATGACTTCCTCACAAAATGTATCTAGCTATTTGTAGAGGGAGAAGTAAACTTGTGTGGCCAGCTTTCTAACCCTGGAAGGACTTTCTATCCTAGGAGTTCCTCAAATTTTCTCCTATGGTGATAGAAGGGATTTTCATATATTGTTACACATTTTGATAAAATTTTCTTCTACCTTTCACTGGAATTTTGGGAGCGAAGGGTGTAAACACGTCATGTCATATTCTACTTACTGTCTTGTCCCAGAGGTTAGCAATGTTTTTTTTTTTTTTTTTTTTAATATACTGGGGATTGAACCCAGGGCCTCACGCATGCTAGGCAAGCATTCTACCACTGAACCACAACGCAGCCCTGATGCATTCTTAACACCTTTCTAGGTGATCTTTTGCTGCCCACTAGGTTGCAGGAAGGTAGAAGGGTTCCCCCTCTGTAGGGGCCAGTGCAGTGATGCCTGGGCCAGGAGGCCTCCAGTTTCCCTCTGGGCATATGTTGAGCTGACTCGTGGTTATCCTGTGTGCAGGTGTAGGACTGCACAGTGGCCGAGTCTAGCTTCATATCAATGGCCTTGCTGGCTCCAGAGTGACAATCGAGTCTGCCTGTTAGAGACTTTGTGGTTTGGCTGTGAGGGAGAGGAGAAGTTAGGGTGGTAGAGGTAGGAAGAATTGGAAGGAGGAGTTTGTTGGTTTTGATTTTAAGATGAATGGGGTCCTGAGCATGTTTAAATGATGATGGACAGGTTCCCAGGGAGAGGGAGATGCCGAGCAGAAGTCCTAAGAGGGCAGGTTTTGAACTCAGGTGGAGGCAGATGGCAGGCAGGAGGAGAGGCCTGGTGTAGGTGCAAGGACTGGCGGGCCATTGGTGAAAGATACCTGAAGGTGCCAGGTTCCTGCCTGCTGCATGGAGTTCTCCAGAGCCCAGGAATCTCAGGGGATTGGAGAGCTTTGTGTTTCTGAGCTCAGGTCTGCTTCCTTCTCCTCCTCACAGATGCAGAGCCTGTGGGTGACTTCCCTTGTGGCAAGGAGGCCCCTGCCCGGCTGTGTGAGGGTGACACTGAGTGCCGGGAGTACTGGCCAGGACCCAACTTTGGTATTACCAACTTTGACAACATCCTGTTTGCCATCTTGACAGTGTTCCAGTGCATCACCATGGAGGGCTGGACCGACATCCTCTACAATGTGAGTTGTGTCTTGGCCCTAGGCCTGGGGTGGGCTCAGTAGCTCCTGGTTTGGTCCCTCTGGGGGTCCCATTTGGGGGCACTTTTGTCTAAGAGCCTCTGCACCACCCTCGGCCTCTTCTGCCACCCTGGAATAAGATACAGGGTCCTTTGTCCAGATGTTACATCAAAGGCTTGCACAGTCAGTCTCAACTCAAGCTCTTGACTTGAGGATCCTCCTCAAGCCCCTCTGTGAAGGTGGAGGTCAAAGAGACTGTTGGAGAGAGGATGCTGTTGCTGCAATGGTGAAGATGCAGCCGCACAGTAGTCGGTGTTCCCTGGAGCTTGTGCCACATTAGGCCTGGGAGGTACTGCATGCCTCCTGACTCATGGTACAGGTGATAGCCTGGGTCACCAACCTAACTCGCC
This sequence comes from Geosciurus inauris, assembly GCA_004024805.1. NCBI lineage: Eukaryota > Metazoa > Chordata > Mammalia > Rodentia > Sciuridae > Geosciurus > Geosciurus inauris. The sequence continues at coordinate 45,423 of PVHX01014360.1, forward strand.
CATGCCAGGCCTACAGGCAGCTGACTGGTAAACACTGGCCACACCACACCTGTGGGGTCTTCTGGGTGGAGTTGAGGGCCAGTGAGCTCTGGGGCCTCTTATTGGGTCCAGGCTGGCAAAGATGGTGGGGATCATGGGAGGGTTTGAGGGGGTACAGAGCTAAGGCCCAGGGATACCTCCTGGGCCATGTTGGGTCTCTGAGGTCGAGGCTGGATCTTGCATGTTCGTTCCCTCCACTGGCAGCTCCTCTGGTGCCATCTGCTCTTGGTCTCCTCAGTCTCACGAAGCCAACCTGTCTCAGCAGTTCAGAGCAGTGTAGGTGTGGTGACCCTGATGGAAGTCCAGGATGAGGCCCCTGGGCGTGCCTGGCGACCCATGTCACTTCCATCTCCCTCTACTTGTGATTCTTGGTGGACTCTGCTACTGACTGCTGAGCTAATCTCTTATGTGAAGACCCCAGTCACCTTGCATTCTTCCTGTTGAAGTCCTGTGAGTGGCCAGGGGCTCTGGGAGGCAGGAATCTGGGACAGTGTGGCTGGCAGACTCATTTTTGGATAGCAGAGGTGTGTTCTGCTTGGGGAGCCACAGCATAAGCTGTTGTCACCTAGAATCTGCCACTTGCACATTTTGAGGGTGGGCCTGAACCACACATACCTGGGGTCCTGTGTCTCCCTCTGTAGCGTCTCATGGTTGTGTCCATGATTGCTTGTGGACAGGAGGGAGGGGAGCAGTGGGACCCTCTGCTGTGCCTTCCTCACGAGCTTGTAGGTATCCCAGGCTGACCTTGGGGCTGGTGTTGGCTAGTTCTTGGTAAGCGCTTGCTGGGCTGATGTGTCAAGCTTGTTGAGCAGGCAGATGGCAGATGAGTTAATGAGGAGCTGGCCCCAGGTCCACTGAACCAGATTCTCTGTTGAGTGAGGGTCCTCAACAGAGGGTCCTGTTGAGTGAGAGCCTGTCTGGTGACAGGCTCTGCGTGGCCAAGGAATGAGGAGTAGGGACAACAATGAGAAGCACGGCTGCCCTCTCCCTTTGTACCAATCAAGGGGCACTTTCCACAAGGCAGATCCTAACAATAGCTCTGAGCTGTCCATATTGCTGTCAGGCCCACCCAAATGGAGGACTGTAACCACTCTCCAAAGCCCTCAGTGCCCACTGGGGCTTTGCCAAGGCCACATGTGATTCAGGCTCCCCTGTCTGTGTCTGTGCTGCCCCTAGGAAGGGGATAGTTGAGAACCAGATTTGGGCAGAAGGCGCTGGCCGGGAAGAGCCACAGAGGTTTCATCCAGCCCATATTTTGGTAGGGCCCACGGGCACTGGGCACTGTGTGTCCGCTGGCAAGCAGGAGGTGCTGGGTGTGTAAGGGCCCAGATAATGGCAGTGCTTGGAGGGAACACAGGAGGGTGAGCAGTGGAGATTGACGGGTCAAGGCCCTGAAAAAGCAGGGCCTGGTGGGGGCTAGAAGCCGAGGCTGGTGCAGCAGGACGCATTTCGTAGTTTAGCTGAGGCACCAGGGTTCAGTGGTGGCCGAGAGCAGCGAGGTTGGCACTGTGCAGGACCAGAACAGGTGGCAGGACCTGGTGAGGCCGCTCCTCCACACTGACAGTGTTCACCTCAGCTGTTGGAGATTGGACAGCATCTTGGAGAGGATTCTTTAAAGAGAGAGCTTGCCACTCACCTCCAGCTGAGTGGCAAAGAGGGGCTTTGTGTTCTCTGGAGACTTACACTCTGGCGTGGCCTGCAGCAGGGTGGGGGAGATGGAGCTGCTGAGGATGAGTGTCTCTCACCGACTCCAGTCAGGGGAGAGCAGTGGCCAGGACAGAGTGAGTGGGCTGCTGAGAAACTGATGGCAGAGGGTACGGTTGTCTCTAGGAGGAGAGACGGTTTGCCTGTGGCGTCAAACAGGGCCTCAGAAGAACTTGCAGAAGTGCATGCTCCCGACAGCCAGAGAGATGGGATTATCTCAGGACAGCTCCACGTGAGGAAGAGCTTGCCTCTCCCCGCCCTGCCCCACCTGCTGTGGCAGCGTAGGGTCAGCACCTCGAGCCTGCAGGAAGGAGGAACGATGCTGGGCATGGGGAATGTGTGGCCCCTTTTCTGTGGAGAGGGGCCAGCTGTGGCAGGCCAGCTTAGGAGAGCAGCTGATGGCAGGACGCTTGTGATCACTGAATCGAGACCCTTTTTAGCTTGAAGTGACTGTAGAACTTTCTGTCACCTGGGAATCTGGAAAGTCATGGGGAATCTGGAAAGTCATAAATTTTTAAACAGTGGCATGGGAAGGATTACCTGGCTGTGTTCAAAGGCATGACGAGAGGTAAATGGTGTCAGTGAATGGTTCTCCACTCGGGATTTGGTGTGTCATTGTACTAGTAACATGCAGGTGTGAGCAGAGGTGTTCACATACACGGCTGTGAAAGCTGTATCAATGTTCAACCAAGCAGTGCTTCTCACGTGTCGGATGAGCATGTGAGCGGACGAGAAGGGTCCCTGATGGCAGGGCTTGAGTTCCTGGGGAAGGAGCTGCCCTCCACTGTGAAGGGGAGCATTGGGAGCAAGGTGTTCCCGGTGTTGTTCCTGTGGAGGCTGGAGGGGCACTGGAGCATTCAATGTGAAGAGTCTCGAGTAACTTCTTCATCTAAGGGGAGGTGAGAGGGAGCTTGGAGGGACAGCAGCGTCAGGGTGCACACGTAGTCAGTGACACGTGGATGGTGTTTGTAGTCACCTGGGCAGTGAGTATGAATGGACGAGAAGAGAAGCCCACGTGCTGCACCCAGGGATTCCTACACTCGGAGGCCAGAGGAGAGCAAGGATCAGCAAAGGAGCTGCAGTTTCTTCTAGGGAGGCGTGACGTGGGAGAGCACTGCATCTTGGAGAGAGGAAGAGCTCTGATAAGGTGACTGCTGGGTCAGATATTGCCCAGAGATCAAGGAAGATGGGCAGAGGAAAGCTGACTCTTGCACCTGGCATGATGACATCACGGGCAGACTTGACAAGAGCCGTCTTGGTGACGGGGATGAGAACCTGGACTCTCTGGGATACAATGAGGGGAGGTCGGGAAGCGAGGGTGCAGTGTAGACAGCCCTTTGCAGAGGCAGAGCAACAGGAGGCAACTGCAAGGAGATGCGGTCTTGAGAGGACTGGGTTTCCTTCACTCCTTCACGTGTGGATACCCACTTTTCCCATTTGCGGTACTGGGGATCGAACCCAGGGCTGCTCTACCACTGAGTTACAGTCCCAGCCCTTGTCGCTTTATTTAAGAGAAGTCCTTGCTAAGTTTCCTAGGTGAGTCTGGCCTCCTGCCTCAGCCCCAAGGAACTGGGCTTACCAGATTCTCCACTATGCCTAGCTGGGAACTGGATTTTTAAAATTAATTCTTGAATTTTGAGACAACTGTAGCTTTACATGAAGTCATAAGACATTACAGATGGACCCTGTGTGCCTTTTTACTGCTTTCTCTCCGTGGTAACAACCCACAGAACTACAGTCCACATCGCAACCAGGCAGTAGAGACGCAGATGCCTCTGCTGCCTGGGATGGCCACGTCCTCTCCTGCCCTCCCCTCCCGCTCAGCTCTGACACCTCTAGTCTGCTCACCCTGCCTACAGTTTTGCCACTTCAAGAATGTTACCTAGATAAAACCACACCACGTGTTACTTTCTTGGTATTGGCTATTTTCACTCAAGCAGATTCTCTGGAGGTTACCTCAGGTTATCATGTCAGTTCGTCCAGAACTGTTTGGTATGGATGTCCTACTGTCGGGGTCCTCCCAGCCAGGTATCAGTCTCCCCCCTCGATCAGCGGGGAGGAGGGGATCCCCAGGAGCCCCCGACACGACGGCTGAGAATGGTAAAGTCATCCAGCACGCAATTACCACGCCTGAGCCGGAGAGTTCTGTCTTAAGCAGGAACTGATTTATTGAGGAGAGATACAGGCTTCTATAGAGGAGGGGGTAGGTGTCCTGTTACTAAGCTAAGAATGCGGAAGTGGGATGTACAGAGGTACTTAGATAGGAGAGTACTTAGATAGGAGAGTATTCATTGTCCATGTCTTGTCCACGAACACGGAAGCAGAGGTCAGCCAATAAGGGTGAGGTGATGGCTCTCCCGGGGCAGCGTGGTCAGGCCTGAGCTGGTAGCTCGGCGCCATTTTGTGGCATGCCCTTGCATATGTCCCCCACATATCCCCCTTTTTGTTTTTGTAATAGGCGAAGCGGGCCTTACTTGAGTGTGTGCCTGTCTTAGGTTGTCCCCATCTTTCAGGGAATCTTACCCATCATTGACTACCACACTAGCACTTCAGGTCCCGTTTGCCTAGGGGCTGTCCAGCTGGAACACCCTGGGGGAAGGGTCTTCTTCCTCCTGAGAGAGTTCCTCATAGTGAGGACTGGCCACCATCACCTGATATTGGCATTGTGCGACCATCAGTTGTATGTTCCCAATTTGTTATTTGACAAAGGCCATTAACTTATTTACAATAATGGGACCGAAGGTCAGAGCCAACAGCAGAAGCACTAGAGGCCCAGCTCTGGCAGAGATTAGAGTAGTTAGCCATGGAGATTGGTTAAACCAGGACTCATACCAGGTCTCCTGAGACTCCCTTTCCTGTTTTCTTTTGGCGAGTCCCTCCCTAAGTTTGGCCATGGAGTCCCTAATGACCCTGGTATGGTCAGCATAGAAGCAGCATTTTTCCCCTAGTGTCACACAAAGGCCCCCCTGTTGTAAGAGCAATAAGTTCTTTGTCCCAGTGTGAGAAGACATAATCCTCATCATGGTAGAAGATGCGGGGTAGTACAGCCACACAATAAAGGTAATCAGGGAAATGATAAAGAATCCCATGCAGGCCAGACAAAGGGTCCAGGACAGTTGAGGCATTCCTGTAATGAATAAAAGATCATTCCTCAAGAGAGAGACTTTCTCTTGGGCAGGGGTTATTAAATGGGGTATATTTAAGATTTTTTGTTGGAACCCATATAGGTTGTTTTTGTCCGCAAGAGAACATGGAACCAAATCCTCACCCAGAACTTATGAGAGGGTCTGGGCCTCTCCAGTCGCCTGTCAGGGGATCTTTCCACTGAACTTCAATGGCGATGTATGGTGCTTGTTTTGACCAATGTCTGTGAAATGCTATCAGAGGACGGTCCTTTGAAAAATTTAAAATATTTAGCATAAGTAATGCCAGCCTCAGTTGGGTATGGGGGTCTGTTCCCTCTATTTGTTTTTGAGTTAAGGCAAATGTAAAAGAGGAGTATGTGTCTCACGTGGACATATTTTTGATTGGTTTGTAATTTTTATAAGTAGACTACAAAGATTTTGAATGTTGGAAGTAATTTTAGAGGCAGCAGCCAAGGAGAAATGTTTTTAATATAAAGGACCATTATTTTGTCAAAGGCATGGCATAGGAGTTGTATGATTAAAGATGATAGTTGTCAGGTCCATTGTAGGATCATATCTAGTTAAA
>PVHX01014361.1:0-50555 GCA_004024805.1 Geosciurus inauris
TGCCACTATTTCTTCTTATTTCAATTTTGGTGTACAATAACTTATCCATTTTATTCTTATGGTCAAGTTCATTAACATAAGGTATTTTATAATATCATTTTTATCTTTATATCTGTAGGATCTGTAGAATTCTTGAAATTTATAATTTGTACTCTCTCATCAACATTTTTATCTACTTAATGGTTTTAATAATATTTTCAAAGAGCCATCTTAGGCTTTATTGACTTTCTCAACTTAATATTTGCTTCCTGTCTTATTGATTTATTTTTGCTCTTATCTATTCTACTTTAGGTAGAATTCCTATTCTTTTTCTGGCCTCATAAGTTGAAGGCTTTTATAATTTATTTTCAACATATCCTTTCTTCCCTCTAATACATACATCTAACATTGTAAATTCCTCTCTAGGTATCACATTAGGTGCTTTCTAAAAGCTTTTATATGTAGAAATTTTTTGCTATTTATTATGTAATATTTTCTAGTACCCATCATGATTACTTCTCTGATCCTGGGGCTATTTAAAAAATGAGTACATAATTTAAAAATCTCTAATGATTATCTAAAAATTGTTTATAAAAATTTATTTAGTTTAAATAGAGTGGGTTTGAAGAACTTATTTAATTGCAATTCACAGTGTGGGTTCATGAGCCCAGTAACATCAGTACCATTTCAGAGCTCCTGGAAATTCACTATATGCTTGTGTGTGTATGTGTGTGTGTGCACTCACACACACGCGAGCACAGTACTGGGGATCAAATCCAGGGCCTGGGCATGCTGGGCAAGTGCTTCACCACTGAGCTGCAGCCCCAGCCCCCACATCTAAATCTTGTCAAGATACTCATTGGATATCTGTGCCTATTAAAGTTCAGAAATATGTTGCATCTTATTTCAATCTTTTGACATGTGGTAGACTTGCTTTATGATTCTCCATATAGTGTATTTTGGTGTAAGCTCCATGTGTACTTGAAAATAACCATATTTCACCACATAATTTTCGACACTACATTAATGTATATTAGCAAGAATTCTGTGCATCCTAATCTTGGACCAAAGACAGTTCAGTAACAAATGATTTTTTTTTTTTTTGGTACTGAGGATTGAACTCAGGGGTACTCGATCACTGAGCCACATCCCCAGCCCTATTTTGTGTTCTTATTTAGAAACAGGTTCTCACTGAATTGCTTAGCGCCTTGCCATTGCTGAGGCTGGCTTTGAACTCGCGATTCTCCTGTCCAAGTCTCCCAAAGTGCTGGGATTACAGGCGTGTGCGACTGCACCTGGCTATGAAAAGTGATTTTTAAGCAATAATGACACAATTTGAAAAAGCAAACTTTACATAATGGTTACATCCCATATTTTTTGCAAAATAATTTGGCATAAAATCTGTGATGGTGATGCAGTGAAATATGGTAATGTGCATTGAGCAGTATGGATGTGGATGTGCTGTTCTATATTTATTAATATCTATTAAGTTTGTTAATCAAATCTTTCAAATATTTTATATCTTTAGTGAGTTTTTGCCTGTGTTCTATCTCTCCTGATATTTGTTAATGTTTCTGTGTTTAAAAGTTTTTTAATCTTCCTTTTTATCTTTTTATTATATTAAGTTTCCTCTTTAACTTTAGTAATATTTACTTCCTTAGAGTCTCATTTTGTTTTTAATATAGTTATGGAAAACATATCCGCACATATACACATACATGTTTACATGCACATGCACTTAACAATGTATTATCAAAATATATAAAGTCTAGATCAATGGAACTAAAAGGAAAACTACACAAATCCACAATTATAGTTGGAAATAATAAATCTCTTTCAGGAAATGATAGAACAAGTAGACAACAACTCACTCAGTGCTATGGTTTGGATAAGTGTTCCCCAAAGGCCCATGTGCTTGGGCTTGGCAACTGGCCTATGGTGCTATTGGGAGGTGTTGGTGCCTTTAGGAGGTGGGGCTCCTGGAAAGGAGTTCCGTGCAGGTGATATTGAAATGCTAGTCTCTCCTCTCTTTTTGTTTCTGTCTTTGAATTTAAGTCTATTATTTATTTTCTATTTGTGCACTTTATTACTTTGTCTCTTCCTTGCTCTTTTGTCATTTTATTTGGATCAATAAAATATTTTTATTATTACCTTTTATTCTTTATTGGCCTTTGAACAATAAATCCTCTTATTATCCATTCAGTGTTTAACATGTAAATGACAGTATGTTCCTTGGTCTATCAAAGTTGACTTTAAAGGAATACTTTTGCTACTTCCTGAACTACGCAAGACATTCACAACAGTCTATCCATTTATTAACTCATAATTTATGTTGTCACAGAATGTATTAATACATGTGGTTTTTTGGGGTAGGGGGGTACTGGGGATTGAACTCAGGGATATTCGACTACTGAGCCACATCCCTAGCCCTATTTTGTGTTTCATGTAGAGACAGGGTCTCACAGAGTTGTTAGTGCCTCACAGTTGCTGAGGCTGGCTTTGAACTCACAATTCTCCTGTCTCAGCTTCCCAAAGTGCTCGGATTATAGGTATGCGCCACCGTGCCCAGCTAATGTATGTGTTTTAATCCTTACATGACATTATTACTGTTAAGCAGTAAGAATTCATTTACTGCATATACATATTTATCCTTTCCTTTGTTCTGGATTTCTTCTTGCAGCTCCATGTTTCTGACTGGGCTCATTTTAATTCAGTCTGAAGAATTTTCTTGGTGAAAGTATCCTGGTCACATCTTTTCTTTGTCTGAACAGTTTTTACCTTAATTTTGAAGGATGAAATTTTAAATTGGCAACTGTCTTTAAAATCTCACCATTTTGAAGATATTCCTTTGTCTTCCACCTTTCATAATTTTTCCTAAAAATCAACTGAGTCATTGTTTTTCCATTGGTTCTTTAAAATGTTTTCTAGCTCTTTATCGGTGTTCTCTATTTGCAGAGACAGCACTACACCTTTCTTTAATTCTTTAAGCACGGTTTCCATTAGTTCTTTGGACATATTTTCCATAACTGCTTTGAAGTCTTTTTCTGCTTCTTCCCATCATCTAGGTCCCTGGGACAGTTATTTTTATTGCATGTTTTCTTTCCTGTACATGGGTCACATTTTTCTGTTTCTTTTCACGTCTCATAATCTTTGTTGAACATTGGACATTGGCGATATCTTATTGTAGCAACTCAGGTAATTCTGTCTACCTCCTAGGCAATCGTTTAATTTCTTTATGTGGTCATTTGCATATTTCTTTCATGACTTTGCTGAATTAATTATGTGAAGTCTATTTCCCCTACCTTGTGCAGCCTCTAATCTACCTGCTCAGGTCCCCCCCTCCCCCCCCCCGCCACCGACCCCTTGCCTTTTCTCTTTCAGCTGGATTAGCTTATCCATACATTTGCCTTTTCCCAAATGTCACATGCTTAGAATCTACGGCATGCATAAGATTCTTATATTTTCAGGCCATTCTTTCAGTTAGTACATATTTAATGTCTTTCTGTGATGTGATAACTCCTTTGTTTTTGGGTGTTGAATAATATTTTATTGTCTGGATTTGCCATCACTAATCTCTCCATTCACCCACTGAAAATTGGATAATCACATATTGATCAAAGTTGCGTCCATGTTTTGGCAACAGATTTTTGTGCAGACATAACTGCTCAGCTCTTTTGGATAAATACCAAGGAGCAACAGTGTGGGATCACATGGTAAGAGTATGCTTAGTTTTATAAGAAATTAACAAGCCATCTTCCAAAGTGTTAGTACTATTTTGTATTCCCACCAGCAATGAATGAGAGCTCCTGCTGTTTCACATCTTCCCCAGCATTTGGTGTTTTAGTGTTCTGTATTTTGACCATTCACACAATAGTTGGCCATTCACCCTACACACAGTAACCATGTAGTAGTATCTTGTTGTTGATTTAACTTGCATTTCCCTGATGACACACATGTGCAACAGTTTTTTGTTTTTTTTTTCACATGCTTATTTGTCATCTGCAAATCTTTTTTGGTGAGATGTCTGTTAGCGCTTTGACCCTCTTTTAAAAAAAATTTAGGTTGGTTGTTTTCTCATTTTGGGGTTTTAAGAGGTTTTTGTTTTGTTTTGTTTTGATAAGTCATTTATCAGATGTGTGTCTGAAAATACTTTCTCACCGTCTGTGGCTTATCTTTTTGTTCTCCTTAGATTATCTTTTGAAGTGTGGAAAATTTTAATCTTAATTAAATCCATCTTTCCAATTCTTTCTTCCATGGATGTTGGCAATAGCATATCTGAAAAGTCTTTGCCAGACTCAAGTTCATCTAGGGTTCCTCTTGTGTGATCTCCTAGAAATTGTATAATTTTGCATTTTGCATTCAGGGCTGTGATCTATTGTGATTTGATTTTGTGAAGGGTGCATGGCCCATGTCTACATCTGTTCTTCTGTAGAACTGCCTCAACTGCCTCAGCACCATTTGTTGAAAGATTTTATTTGCTCCACTGTATTGCTTGCACCTTTGTCAAGCATCAGTTGACCACATTCATGTGGAAATGTTTCTGGGCTCTTTCTCTTACTTACTTTTTCAGCAATACCATGCTGTCTTGATTACTGTAGCTTTACAGTCAATCTTGAAGTCAGTTCACCAACTTCTTTCTTTTAATTATTCAATATTGTGTTGGCTATTGTGGGTCTTTTTGCCTCTCTATATAAATGTTAGAATTAGTTTGTCGATACTCACAAGATAACTTGCTGGGATTTTGATTGTAATTGCACTGTATCTGTAGATAAAGTTAGGAGGAACAAACATCTTGATAACATTAAATCTTCCTATTCATAAGCATGGAGTATGTCTCCATTTATTGAGTTCTCTCATTTCATTTATGAGAGTTTCTTAAGTTTTTCTCCTATAGATTTTGCCCATATTTGGTTTGATTTATGCCTAAGTGTTTCATTTTTTTCTGCTAAGGTAGATAGCATTATATTCTTAATTTCAAATTCTGCTTGTTCATATGGGAATTCTACTTGTGGTATATGGGAGAGTGATTGATTAACTGATTGACTTTTGTATGTTAACCCTATATCTGTAACACTGCTATCCTCATTCATTAATTCCAGGATTTTTTTTCATCAACTATCTTGGATTTTCTACATAGATCATGTCATCTGTGAACGGAGTTTTATTTCTTCCTTCCTAATCTGTAAACTCCCCTCACCTTTTCTTATTATATTAACTAAGATTTCTATTACAATATAAAAATCAATGATGAGCTGGGCATGGTAGGTGCACGTCTGCAATCCCAGCTACTCAGGAGGGTGAGAGAGGAGGATTGCAAGTTCCAGGTTAGATTTGACAATTTCAAGAGACCCTGTCTCAAAACAAAAAATAAAAAAGGCTGGCTTAGTGGTAGAATACCCATGGGTTCAATCCCTAGTACCATACTGAAAACAAACAAGAAACAATGGTGAGAGGGGATATCTTTGCTGAGGTCTTGAACCTAGTTATAAAATTTCAAGTTATTTACCATTAAGATGTTAGCTATAGTTGTTTTGCAGATATTCTTTGTCAAGTTGAGGAAGTTCCCTCTATTCTTTTTTTTTTTAATATTTTTTAGTTGATGGATCTTTATTTATTTTTATGTGGTGCTAAGGATTGAACCTAGTGCTTCACACATGCTAGGCAAGCGCTCTATCATTGAACTACAACCCCAGCCCTTCCTATCTGTTCTTTTTTATGGCACCTGGGCACTTAGGGGCACTTAACCACCGAGCCCCATCACTATCCCTTTTTTGTATTTTATTTAGAGGCAGGATCTTACTGAGTGGCTTAGTGCCTCACTAAGTTGCCGAGGCTGGCTTTGAACTCACAATCCTTCTGCTTCAGCCTCCACGCCTGGGATTACAGACATGTGCCACCATGCCTGGCAGTCTTCTCTATTCTTTTTTATTTTTTTAAGATATTTTTTAGCTGTAGACAGACATAATACCTTTATATTGTTTATTTTATTTTTTATGTGGTGCTGAGGATTGAACCTAGTGCCTCATATGTGCCAGGCAAGTGCTTTACCACTGAGCCACAACCCAGCCCCCACATTCTTTTTTTTAAATACATATTTTTTAGTTGTAGATGGACACAATACCTTTTATTTTTATGTGGTGCTAAGGATCAAACCCAGTGCCTCATAGGTGCTAGGTGAGCGCTCTACCACTGAGCCACAATCCCAGCTCTTCTCCATTCTTTTTTTTTTTTAATCTTTTTTTAGTTGTTGATGGACTTTTTTATTTTTATTTTTTATTTATATGTGGTGCTGAGAATCAAACCCAGTGCCTCACGCATGCTAGGCAAGTGCTCTCACTGAGCCACAACCCCAGCCCTCTTCTCCATTCTTAATGACTAAAAATTTTATTATAAATGGATGCTAGACTTTGTATAATGTTTTTTCCTGTATCTTTTTGATATGAGCATGTAATTTTTCCTCCTTAACCTGATGATATGATGAACTGTATTGACTGATTTTTAAATGCTGAAACAAGCTTGGTGTGGTGGCGCAAGCCTGTAATCCCAGCACTTAGGGAGGCTGAGACAAGAGAATCGCGAGTTCAAAGCTAGCCTCAGCAACAGTGAGGCACTAAGCAACTCGGTGAGACCCTGTCTCTAAATAAAACACAAAATAGGGCTGGGAGGTGGCTCAGTGGTCGAGTACCCCTGAGTTCAATCTCCAGTCAAAAAAAAAATGTTGAAACAGTCTTGCATACCTGGGATAAATTCCATTTGGTTTTGATATGTAATTCTTTTTATACATTTTTGGATTTAATATGCTAATATTTTGTTGAGGACTTTTGCATCGTATGTACAAAAAAAGTACATAGATGCTTCTATCTTGTGAATGAGATTATAGAAAATTGGTAGAGTTTCTTTATTAAGTGTTTGGTGGAATTGATGAGTGAAATTGTCTGGACCAGATGCTTTGGAAGTTTATCATTTATTCAATTTCTTTAATAGATATAGGCCTCTTCAGGTTGTTAATTTCTTCTTGTATGAGTTTTGATAGATTGTCTTTCAAAGAATTGGTCTATTTTATCTAGGTTATCAACTTGTGGGAATAAAGTTGTCATAGTGTTTCTTATTATTTTTATTGTCTGTGGTGATGTCCCCTTTCATTTCTGATAGTAGGAATTTGTGTCCTTTTTCTTAGTTTGCCTGGCTGGATAGAAGCTTACTGATTTTGTTTATCTTTTCAAAGAAGTTCTGGTTTCATTGATTTTCTCTATTGATTTTCTTTTTTCAATTCTATTGATTTCCACTATCATTTGTGCATATGTGCATGTGGTGCTGGGAACCTGGGACCTCACACATGCTAGGCAGTGGTCTATCACTGAGCTACATCTCTAGCCCCGCTGCTATAATTTTTGTTTTTTCTTTCTTCTGCTTAATTTGGAATTAATTTATTATTCTCTTTCTAGTTTCCTAAGGCAAAACTTTAGGAGATTGATTTTAGATCTTTCTTTCTTTCTTTTTTTTTTTCTTTGGGTGGGTGGGGTACCAGGGATTGAACCCAGGGCACTTAACCACTGAGCCACATCCCTGGCCCTTTTCACTTTTTATTTTGAGACAGGGTCTTGCTAAGTTACTTAGAGCCTCATTAAGGCTGACCTTGAGTATGTAATCCTTCTATCTCAGTTTCCTGGAGCATTGGGATTACAAGCATGTGCCACCATGCCAGGTGTAGATCTTTTTTCTTTTCTAACATATGCATTCAGTGCTACAAATTTCCCTCTAAACACTACTTTTTCTGTATTTCATTCATTTTGATGAGATGTGTTAATTTCCATTTAGTTGAAATATTTTTTAATATCTCTTCAGATTTCTTTATTTACTAATATATTATTTGAAAGTATGTCATCTAACTTTCAAGCATCTTGGGATTTTTAAAGCTGCCTTTCTGTTGTTGATTTCTATTTGATTTTTGAGGTGATTTGAGAGCAGATATTGTATGATTTCTATTATTTTGAATTTGTTAAGGTCTGCTTTATGGTCCACAATGTATTCTGTTTTGGTGAATTTCCATGTGCTCTTTTTTTTTTTAATATTTTTTTAGCTGTAGATGGACATAATGTCTTTATTTTATTGCTTTGTATGTGGTGCTGAAGATCGAACCCAGGGCCTCACGCATGCGAGGCAAGTGCTCTACCGCTGAGCTACAATCCCAGCCCCTTCCATGTGCTCTTGAGAAGAGTGTATATAGTCTGCTAGTGTGTTATAAAGCAATCTATATAGGTCCCTTGTAAACACCTAGCTGATTGATGATGTTAAGTTTGTGTATGTCCTCAGTGATTTTCTGTATACTGGTTCTGTCCATTTCAAATTTAGGGACATTAAACCTCCAACTATAATAATGGACTCATCTTTTTCTCCTTGCTGATCTAGTTTTTGTTTATGTGATTTGGTGCTGTTGTTAGTTGCATACATGTTAAGGAATTTTACAGATTCTTGAGGAATTCATCCCTTTATCATTATGTAATGCTCTTATTTATCCCTAATACATTTTCTTGCTCTGAAGACTACTTTGTCTGAAAATAATATAGCTTCCTCTGCTCTCTTTTGATTACTATTAGTATGATATATTTTTCTCTATCCATTTCCATCTAATCCATATGTGTCTTTATATGCAAAGTGTTTGTTTGTTTTGCATTACTGAACCTAGGGCTTCAACCTAGGGTTGAAGCTAGGGCTTCACATATGCTTGGCAAGCACTTTATTGCTGAGCTACCTCCCCAGTCCTATTGTAGTGGTTTTGGTCTGCAGATTTCCTTTTACTGTTTCTTGGAATTTCCAGCTCTCCATTTACATTGCTCATCTGTGACTGCTTGCTGTCCACTTCATGCATTAGTGTCCTCAGCAAATTAGTCACAGTTGTTTTAAATTCCCTTTCTGATAATTCCAATATCTTTGCCCTCTTTGGATTTGGTTCCCATGCTTGCTCTGTTTCTTCAAACTGTGTTCTTTGCTTTTTAGTTTGCCTTGTAATTTTTTCTTGATAACTAGGTACAAGGAACTATCCCAAATAGACCTCCAATAATGTGGTAGTAAATGTTGGGGGTGGAGAGCACCCTACAGGTCCATGACTAGCTACCAGTTGTAGAGTAAGCCTGTGAACGTCACCTGTGCTCCTCTGGGCCTGCCATCCTAGGTAGGCAGGATGAGTGGAGTGGACTGGAGTGGGTGTTTCTCTCCTCCCACATAGAGGCTGGAAGGGACTGGAGGGAGGCATCTTTCTTCTTCTATCTGAAAGGCTGGAACAAGCTGGGGTTGGGTATTTCCCTGGTTAACTAGGCTCTGATAAAACTCCAGCTGGTTATATTTTAGTTAAATAGTTTCTCCAGAGGGAAGAACTTGTTAAGAAGAATGGAATGCACTGGTGTATTTAAAAAATGGATACTTCTCCCTCTCTCTCTGCCAGAAGCACAGGGGATTTTTCTGTGATGTTCACCGTGAAAACCTATTAGAACTCCAGGAGGTAAAACTCACAGAAGTTGGGACCCCAGGGAGTGGGTCTCCTGGAGTTTTCACCTCTAAGAATGGCTCACTCCAGGCTACCAGCCCTTGGTCAACTGCGGTCAGTTCTTCCCTACCCTGGCGCTGGTTCTGAGGATATTGTGGCTATGGGCTTCTGCTCTGGTAAGTTGTGATTTTATGTCTTAACCCTTCAGTCTCTCTAATTTTGGGGGCAGAGGTTTGCACTGTGACCTCTCTCCCCTACTGGATCTAGGAAGAAGTATGGATTTTTTAGTTTGTTCAACTTTTTTTTTATTGTTTGATGGAGTAATGACTTCCACGTTTCTTATATGCCAGACCAGAAACTTCCCGTTAGCTTTTACCTTGCACTGTAGGGTATGTGTGTGAGCTGCAGTCCACCAGCACAGCTTAGAAAGTTTACATTATTTGCGCCACACTTGACCAAGGACTTATCACTTGGAAATTTCCTCTCTAATTGCTCCTGAGAGGGTACAGTCTTATGTGTGCATACCGTTTCCCAAACTGCCAGGGATGAGCATGACTTTATTTTCAAGCTACTCTGTGGGGCAGAGTAGCTTACTGTTCAGTGAACGCGTAGTCAGAGGCTCCTTGTTCCAGTGAAACTTCACCTAGTGTTGAGGGTCCATGTGTAGCTTAGGGAATGCTTTCAAGTCACCCCCACATCTGCTCTGAGTGCTCCTGTGTGTGGATGGCGGGGCAGCTTTGTACATGCTCACAGCCTTCCTCACCCCCATAGTCAACTGTGATGCTACAATGCTGCTTCTTGGCCATCTTTTCCACAGGTTCTATTAAACTGTTCTGCTATTTTGTTCAGATATGTAGCTGACATCCTCCTTTTAATTGTTCTCCACCTCATCTTCATGAGGTTCAATATTGTTGAGCATGGAGTTCTCCACTCTCTATTCCAAATAGCTGGTCCTCTCTGGAGGAACTGCAGAGTGCTTGGCCTACCTCTCTTCCTGGGCAGGACTCTTGTGCTACTGCACCATTATTGGAGTGGAAATGCACTTTTATCAGCCTCTGCTCTATAAATACAAGCAGGGTGGGATAAGAGGGTGGCAATCCCTCGTTTTCCTGCTTAAGCCTCCTGGCATGGAAATTCTTCCCTATGAGAACATGGAGTAGGGACAGGAGGCAATTGGACCACTAGAATTTTGCAGCTTGCCATGCCTGGAGTTGTTTCCATCCCATGAGTGAGGACTGGGCAGGGAGGAGAGCCCCTAGTCCTCTTGGCCGTGTCTGCCTAGAAGAGAACTTAGGTAGCGCAAGATTGAGTGGTAGTGGAGAATGGTGGATGAGAAATCCTAGCAGCCTGACTCTCCCAGGTAGAAGCCATAATCTGGGAGTGGGGGAAGAAGAATCTCACTGTCTTGGTTACTTTTTTGTTTTTGGTACTAGGGATTCAGCTCAGGGGTTCTCCACCATTGAGCCACATCCCCAGCCCTATTTTGTGTTTTATGTAGAGACAGGGTCTCACTGAGTTGCTTAGCACCTCGCTGTTGCTGAGGCTGGCTTTGAACTCGTGATTCTCCTGTCTCAGCCTCCCAAAGTGCTGGGATTACAGGCTTGTCTTGGTTACTTTTTTCCACCTGGTGCCAGGCATCTCACCCAAGGCTTCATGGGGTAAGCAACTATAGCACTGAGCTACATCCCTAGCCTGTTTTTTTAAAATTTTGAGATGGCATCTTGCTAAATTGCCAAGGCTGGCCTCCAACTTGCCATCCACCTGTCTCAGCCTCTTGAGTAGGTGGGATTACAAGCCTGTGCTTCCATACCTGACTTGATTATTATTTCTTCTTCTTCTTCTTCTTCTTCTTCTTCTTCTTCTTCTTCTTCTTCTTCTTCTTCTTCTTCTTCTTCTTCTTCTTCTTCTTCTTCTTCTTCCTTTTCTCCTTCTTCTCCTTCTTCTCCTTCTTCTCCTTCTTCTTCTTCTTCTTTTTGTACTGGGGATTGAGCCCAGAAGACTTTTACCATTGAGCCACAACCTCAGTGCCTTTATTATTTACTTACTTACTTACTTACTTACTCACTTACTTACTTACTTATTGAGACAGGACCTCACTAAGTTGCTGAGGTGGCCTGAGGTTGCCTTGAACTTGCGATCCTCCTGCCTCAGCCTTCTGAATCTCTGGGATTATAGGCATGTGCCACCATGCCCAACTTGATTGCTTCTTGACAACTATTTCTACCTGGATCAGATAATCATGGAGGTTGGGGTGGGTAAAGAGTAGGTGGGGACTCACCATGATTGAGTAGATTTTCTTGACTAAATATTTCTCCATTTTGCTATATATCCCTAAGACAATTTGCAGAGACTTTAAAAATTATCATTTTCTTAAAATGATTTTCACCAGTTAAATTGTTTTGCTGGGAATGGGGGCCATTGAGTACTTTACTCTGACATTTCGGAAGTCTTGTACCTAAGGTGATCTTTTATTTATTTATTTATTTTAAAATTTTTTTTGGTACTGGGATTGAACTCAGGGGTACTCGACCACTGAGCCACATCCCCAGCCCTATTTTGTGTTTTATGTAGAGACAGGGTCTCACTGAGTTGCTTAGCGCCTCGCCGTTGCTGAGGCTGGCTTTGAACTCGTGATTCTCCTGTCTCAGCCTCCCTAAGTGCTGGGATTACAGGCTTGAGCCACCACCCCCGGCTTAAGGTGATCTTTTAAAATGAAAACCCAACAATGAATTTTCTGCCCTGAAGCTTTTCCTTCTCCCTAACTTAACCACTTTTTTCCCATTGTCCCAGATGTAGAACACCTATAAAAACTTAAATATAGTATATAATATATAATTATACAGCATAATTATGTAATTATATAATTATAAGACAGTAATAAAATTATATAATTATAGCATAATAATTAATATTAATTAGTGCATCATATTAGCTGTAGATTATGATTTTCAACCTGTGTCAATTAATGCACCTGTGTCAATATCCTTGAGAATTTGCACTGTTGAAAACTTGAGGCTTAATGGGATAAAGCAATTTAATGACTCCCCTTTGCTTTTAGAGTAGAATTTAAAATTCTCACCTGGTCAACCTAGTTTACCCTTCTAACTTCATTTTAAGCCAACCTCTTTCTTAGTCTTCTCCCACTTGCCATGGATCTCTCTCCCAGGTCCCCTAAAATGTCAGGCTGTCTTCTGTGTCTTCACCTTCCCACACCCCTTTGGAAAGGTGTTTCCTCCTTTCTTGACCTGGCTCATTTCCATTCATCATCCAGAAACTCTGCCTGAGTCTCACTCTTCAGCAAAGTCTGCTCTGTCCCCTGACTTGAGTAGGTCCAGTGCCCCACTGGAACCTACACCTTTCCTTTCATAGCCAGAATAATTTGAGCTATTATTTAATAATTTGTTTTTCTTTTTTTTAAAATATTTTTTAGTTGTTGATGGACACAATGTCTTTATTTTATTGCTTTTGTATGTGGTGCTGAGGATCGAACCCAGGGCCTCACGCATGCAAGGCAAGCGCTCTACCACTGAGCTACAATCCCAGCCCTATTTTTCTTTTTGATGGTAAGGTCCCTGAGGGATTCCTATCCTTTCTATTTCTACAGGCCCAACAAAGACTTGACTGATAGACTGACCCACCGCAGTGCCTTTATGCCCAGTGAACTCTGCAGGGTTTGTGTATAACACGGGGCAGGGATGAACACAACAGTTACTAACAGTTATTTAAAAGTTTTCATCTCACAATTTATGCAGCTATTCTAAGGCAGTTGTGTTTTGGTCAAGGTGTGTAGATTCTTTGGGATCTATGTTTGGGTCTGCATGTTGTTTGGGTGCCTGGGTCAGGCAACACCTTAGTAGCACAACTCTAGTCCTGCCGACACAAACAGGAAAGGCTGCTCTTCCCTCCTTCCCCAGATCCCTTCCTGAAATCAAATGAGGCATTCTGGTTGACAGGAACCTGTGAGACTGGGTCAGAGAATACACCTGACTTACACCTCTTCCCATCACCTCCTTTGATTCCTGTAGGATGATGAAAATATGCTTGTCTAATTTATCGGCACAGATGAATAAATGATCCCTCAAATCAATAAATCCCTGTTTTCATTTCTTTTCCAGTACGTAGTTAATTATCTCAGTTACATACATGTGGGCTCTTCAACTTCCTTCCATTGTTTAAAACTCTTGCCCAGTTATCATTGGAAAATTCCTCAATAATAATCTTGGTTCTATTTGTCTCACAGCCCCCCCACAGGGCCACGCACCCTTCACTGTTGAAATATTGTTGGTAGTACAGCTATGTCAAGGAAAGGAGAATGGTGATTTCAGCAGGGAAACTACATGTCATTAAAAGAAGTAGCAAAACTCTGAGAGCCTTGAGAGTGGCTGGAAGTTCCTTTCAAAATCTCTGCAAATGTTGCCAGCTCATTTTTTTTTGTCCTTAATAAATCCAATAAATTATTTTTGAAAGAATGAATGAACAGTACCTGCTTATCCTCAAGGACTTGCAAAATAAGTAAACATTTCCTTATTGAATGTTCTTGCTTTCCTGTTTGGCTTAATAACCAAAGCGTGGCCACAGAATGCCTGGTGGCTGAATTCAGTGGCAAATGTCTGGCATGTTGGCTTTGGTATGGATTTCTCCCCTTCACTGGATTTCTCAGGGGTAGGAAGAGCCACCTCCACATGTGCCACTATTTCTGCCTATGGACAAAGCAAGTTCCACATAACAAGCAAAACTTAAACACACCTACCTGTGGATTTCAGAACCACCTACACGACTACGTACAGAGAGTAGTAGTTTGGGGAGCTTTCTGAGTTTTACTTGACTTTTTGTTCTATTTACATTTGTCCAGGATCAAACCCAGGACACTTAACCACTGAGACACATCCCCAGTCTGGTGTGTGTGTGTGTATGTGTGGTTTTTTTTTTTTGGTACTGGGGATTGAACTCAGGGGTACTCGACCACTGAGCCACATCTCCAGCCCTATTTTGTGTTTTATGTAGAAACAGGGTCTCACTGAGTTGCTTCGCACCTCACTTGTATGTATGTTTTTAAGATAGGGTCTCACCTTCTTAAATTGTGGAGGCTGACCTTGAATTTGCACCTCCTGTCTCAGCCTCCTGAGTCGCTGGGATTACAGGTGTGTGCCACTACATCTGCCTTCTATTTCCATTTAAAGTTATTTATTGTAATGATATGTAGACACCAGCTCTACCGTAGCGACTCTGGTTTACTGTCACCCTGTGGTTCCCATGGTGTTATTTGATTGTCACGTTGCCACAGTGTGTGGCCTAGAGAGGTCAATTGAATGAATGAATGAGTGACTATCACATAGAGTAAAGCTGAAGGGCTAGAAATTTTAGACTAGAGAATATTTAGAGAAAAAAATTCAATGGTTTTGTTAACTGTTTGAAAATGAGCTTTTTGTTGTTGTTTTTAAGGCTCAAAAGCTCTATAAAGCAGAACTAGGCAGAAGTTGGACCAGCACACAAAGGGTCCTACTAATACAGAGTGCCTGCCATGTTCCATGTTTGGCCATTGGACGTTTAATCGTTACAGTCCTGCTGACTGTTTTGGGGTGGGGTAGGAATCTGTGGCAGGACAGGACTTGTAGAGCAGGAATAATCTTGTTGGGAAGATGGAAGGGGGCTGGGAAAATGATCTGGAAGCCAAGTTTTCACCCTTAGTTCAATTGTAACTTAATTTTTTTTGTTTATGTGAAGTGGCTGGCGCAACTACTGGCATTTATTGGGGTGGCATGGGGGAAGGGGTTGCAGCAGAAGCACCCTTAGCACCCTCCCTTCTCTGGGCTCAGATCTCAGGCTTGTGAACCCATCCCCCCAAGGGCTTCCCTACTTCTCCGGAAAACAGATGACTTGGTTTGCTAGATAAAAGGTCAGGAAGTTCAGGAAGGAAGGAAAGGCAACAATTAGTATTTTGAGATTGTAGCCAGGTGCGGTGGCGCAAGCCTGTAACCCTAGCACTTTGGGAGGCTGAGACAGGAGAATTACAAGTTCAAAGCCAGCCTCAGCAATGGCGAGGCGCTAAGCAACTCAGTGAGACCCTGTCTCTACATAAAACACAAAATAGGGCTGGGGATGCGGCTCAGTGGTCGAGTACCCCTGAGTTCAATCCTCAGTATCAAAAAAGAAAAAAGAAAAGAAATAAAGAAGGAAATGATCTCTCTTTTTTTTTTTTTTTGGTACCGAGGATTGAACTCAGGGGTACTCAAGCACTGAGCCACATCCCCAGCCCTATTTTGTGTTTTTATGTAGAGACAGGGTCTCACTGAGTTGCTTAGCACTTGCTATTGCTGAGGCTGGCTTTGAACTCGCGATTCTCCTGTCTCAGGCTCTCTAAGTGCTGGGATTACAGGCTTGCACCACTGCGCCTGGCTCCTCCCTTATTTCTAAATGGTATTTCCCACCTAAAAGCAGCCTGCCAAATCATTTATCTTTCTGAGAATTTCTGAAATAGCACAATCAGAAGTAGTCCGATTTTATTAGATGTCCTGACTGGGTTTGTTTAGATAATGTGGTCACTGTCTGTGTGGGCTGGGAAGCCATTGCCTCAGGAAAGTGGAGCCTTTGCTAAGGTGCCCGGAATAACTAGAGGTGTGGGAAGCAGGCTGTTTTCCTTCTCCTGTTTTACCCCAAGGTCCTAGGGAAGGTCTGTGATCCACAGTTCCCAGTGCGAAAGGCAGGCAGGGCAACTGGGACTGTCACATGCTGGAAGCAGGGTCTAAAAGCAAAGGCTGTTGTGAGCCTGTGAGACTGTCCAGGGTGAGGTTGGGAGGAAATGTCAGATAAGAGTGCAGGATCCTGAGGGAACAGCAGTACCGGAGGGGACTGGACAGGAAGGGAGCCTGCAGCTTAAATAATATCCCATGGGTGTGAGATTTTAATCAAATAGCATGGAGAATTCTGAACCTTCAGGAAGGGGAAATTCACAGCCCTGGGGGCCTGGGATCCTCCCTCCTTCAGGAGCCATTTGCTTCTGGAGTGGCAGACAAGACCTTGGGCTGTAACCACCTTTCCATTCTTAAGAATGTTCTGATTCCTATTCATGGTCTGCCCTGCTGTTTCTAGGTTGGGGACTGTGGGCCAGAGAAATGCATGTGTAATGAGTTTTGCAACTACGTTTTCCATACTCTCTGGGGACACAAGGTTTGACAAGCAGATTTTGAGTGTTTCTGGAATTATGATCAGAATCTGTATAATCAGCGCTGTCCCAGGAACCTGGCATCCATTTTGGCCAAAGCTCTGGGCGTAGGATCCCAGCTTCTATGGTCCTATCAAGCCCAGTGGCTGATGCTTCTTCCCATTATCATGCAAGCTTGGTTTATTTGCGGTGACAGGCAAACGCTAGTGGAAATCTGTGATGATGTCAGAGGCCCTAAGGACTTCTACTAGTCACGCCTTGGTGCAAACCCAACTTCCTCTCAGGTTATTGCTGAGGATGCTTCCAAAAGCAATGTTGGTAAGACGAGGTCAATTTGTTTTTGCCATTAACAAACATCTCTATTTTTTTCTTTTTAATAATGATATTCACTTTAGTGAAGGATGAGAGATGAATGTTGCAAGTAAGAATATACATAATAAAACTTATAGAAAGGAGTTTGTCAATTTGTATGAAGAATCTTAAAATTAGATTTTGAGATAGCTCTGATTATATATATTCTGTCTCATAATGTACTTTGGCTTGGTGATTCCCCTTAGAGTAATCCCTCTTCAAGAAATGATCAAGTGGGCTGGGGTTGTGGCTCAGTGGTAGAGCGTTTACCTCGCATGCGTGAGGCACTGGGTTCGATCCTCAGCACCACATATAAATAAATAAACAAAATAAAGATATTAAAAAGAAAAAGAAATGACCAAGTATTATGGACAAAGATCGAGGATGTTTAATCCCAGTATAGTTAATATCACAATATGGATATTTACATAAATATCCAATAAGGAAATGGTTAAATAAGCTGTATTAAACCCATATAGTAGAATATTATACCTCGGGGAAAAAACGACAGAGAAAAAACACAGACAATTCACAGAAAATACTGATCTTAAATACATGAAAAGGTGTTCATCCTCATTCAAGTAAGAGAAATGCAAATTAAAACATGAGGCACCATAATCACTAGTGAAATACTAAAAGACTTGATAACTGTTGTTGAAGAAGAGAAAATTGAAAACTCTCATGCAGTCTATTAATCTTTGCAGTTTACCAGCTTACACTTAAACATAGTGGCTTAAAACAACAACCGGGCATGGTGGCACATGCCTGTAATCCCAGTGGCTCAGAAGGCTGAGGCAGGAGGATCACAAGTTCAAAGTCAGCCTCAGCAATGGCGAGGCACTAAGCAACTCAGTGAGACCCTGTCTCTGAATAAAATATAAAATAGGGCTGAGGATGTGGCTCAGTGGTTGAGTGCCCCTGAGTTCAATCCTTGGTGCCCACCTCACCACACACACACACACACACACAAAACTAACAACAACAAACATTTGTTGTCTCTCAATTTGCTGTAGTTCAGTCATTTTGGAGCAGCTGGACTGGATCTTACCAGCAATCTATAGGACTGGCCCACAGGTGGCTCTCACCTGATAGCTTGATTGGAGGTGGGCATTGCCCTCCACCACAGATCACTTACAGGGCTAGTGGGTCGATCTGGTTGCTGGCAGGAGATCTCCATCTTTCCCCTTGGGCACCTCCTCCAGGGCTCTCTTATGACATGTGTTGTCATGACACATGACAACATGGCTGGCTTTCTCCTGAGCTATCCGGGAGACAGATGGCAGCCAAGATGCCTTTTATGGTCTAGCCTCAGAGATCTGTCAGGCAGGCAGGACTGTCATCTCCACCACACTCTGTGGGTCACATACACCAGTTCTGATTTTGTGTGGGAAGGAAATTGAGGGACACAAACCAGGTGAGGCTCCCTGGGATCATCTTGGCTGCTGTTAAAGAATGAGATCATTCACTTAGCCTGTGTATTGTTGTGGAACTGAGTCATAAATATGTTAAAGAGTTTGTGTGGTGTGCAAATTTATAGACTATCTCAGGACAGACATATAAAAAGCTGTTAAGAATAGTAGCCCCTTTGGGGAGTAGAAACGAAGGGAAAATGTACTACTCTTTTTATGTTCTTTCATATTTTTCAAATTTCCTATCATGTGGTCCCAACTACTTGGGAGACTGAGGCAGCAGAGCCACTTGAGGCCAGCCCGACAAGAGAGACCCTATCTCAAGAAGAAAAGGAAAAAACAAAACCAAAAAAAGCCCCAAAACAAGCCAAATATGTTTAAAAATTACTGGGGCAATGTTCATGGTATAAAAAATAGATGGAAAAAATACCATAGTGAACTGTATTTATAGTATAATCTCATTTGTACTAAAAGCAATGCACATTGGAAAAAGGACTGAAAACATACCAAAATGACAGTGAATGATTGTTTTTTTCCTTAATATTTTTGTCTTGTAGATTTTCTACAACTCTGTATGTATATTTCTATAGTCAAACCCAAAACCAGACAGCTTAATTTTAGCTAATAAGGTTAAAGAAAACTTACTGTCGTCTTCATTCTTTTTGGTATTTTTCTATAATCATTTTATATTATTTTTATTTATTATTATTTTTTGCAGCATTTGGGATGGAACCCAGGGCCTCACATATGCTAGGTAAGCACCCTGCCCCTGAGTCCCATCCCCAGCCCTTCACTACTTTTAATCATGAAAACTAGATGAAAGGTTTTCAAGTTCCTGCACAATGAGGAGCACCTGTCCCAGACACTCTGGCCAGGATGCGCCACTGGCCGTGGAGAGCAGGGGCAAGCGCTGACTCTTCCCAATGCTGGTTGGCAATGCTTTTCAACAAAGACCTCAGCCTGTTGACACAGCCACATTTGCTGCTGCTGCAGCAGAGGAACTTGGGGTGGGGAGAAGTAGAGTGAGAGAAGGCAGAAAGATGGAGGTGGGGGAGGGGAGCCCAGCACAGAGCAGGCTTCAGCCTGCAGATGTTTGGGGAACAGTGCTCTAGGGTACTTGGAGCACTTCTCCTAGGTTGCTTTAGGTTTCTCAAGTGTATCTCCATTGCAAGGAGTCTTTACCTTCTCTCTCTCCAGGGCTTTGCTTGCTACTCCACATAGACCATAAATGCCTACAGCTATGAAATTCCTGGCACTTTGGAATAGCTATTTTCCTTCAAAAAGAGGTGGTAGAGCATCATATAAATATAGTCTTCAATTTAATAGTATAAAAACAAAGGGCAGAGGAAGGACAATACCTGGATACTGGAGTGGTTAGCACGTACTGCTGAGAAAGATACCATGTACTGTTATCTAGATTGGATACTGTTACATCTAGAAAAGTATCATTCATAAAGCAGACGTTAATTTTCATATTGGTTACAGATTTTCTGAAAGACAGTTGCAAATAGTTTTAGCAAAGTTAGTACATTTTCAGGAGTATAGAATAAAAGTACCTTCCAGCAAGGGTACCTTGTTCTAATTGGGTATATGAGTCAATAGCAGCTATAAGAAAATATAGAATTACAATTCAGGAGCAATGTCTTGTCCTTGTCTACAAGCCATCCCAGTCTGCCATGAAACTCCTGCAGGTGAGCTGAGGTGACTGGATAATACCAAAAAGATTGTCTCAGAAGGACTTCCACAGCTACCCTCCTGCACCTCAAGTATATATAAGAGCCATTGTCAGTTCAGGTCTCACACTTGGATTTCTGGCTTCTTTAGGTATGAGAACTGCATGCTGATGTGTGTGGATTTCAAAGCAATTATTGAAACCTAAGGGCTCTATTAAGCAGAAATTGCTGCCTGACTCGGCAAGCTTCAGCAATTTGGTCGCTATGGTATTTAATCCTGATTCATGGCCCCACGTGCTCTCTCCCAGGTTGGGGAACAGAGATTCTGTGATTGACACATCTGACTGCTCACATCCTTGGCCCTGTGTGTGTGTGTGTGTGTGTGTGTGTGTGTTTATAGAAGCACACATGCAAGTTTACTCATGTGTATAATGAATGCACATTGGCTTCCTCTAAAATTCTTATTGAAATACTGATACAAATTACTTTTGGCTACATTCAGGTTTAAGGTGGGAAAAGCCAATTTTCTCTGGTGAGACAAATATAGTTGGAATGTGTCAGTTGTCCTTGGCTGCCATGTTCTGGGGAAGTGTTTGTGGTGCTGGAGATGAAACCCAGGGCCTTAGGCTGCTTGGCAAAGGCTCTACCCCTGAGCCTCCAGACCCTGGGGAAGAGTCTTAGTAATGAGGGGCCCAAGTCTGGGAAAGACCCTATAATCTACCAATTGGGGCCTCTTTCTCTTACTTCCCTTTCTATTTTCCTTTCTCCAGGAAGTTCTTTGGGCAGAAAGAGCAGGAAGTCACTGTGATCAGGACCCCTGAATACTGTCATATCCCATTTAAGTAGATATTTTAGACTTCTTTTCTCATAAAAGATATTTTTTATATATTTTCTATACAGGTCACTCCTTCATGTCTTTCCTACACAAAGTAGTTCCCCTTGATGAATTCTGGACTTATATATTTGACTGGTTGTACAATATTTAAGACAAAACAATTTATCAAACTCAATATGTCCCTAGGGTGAACACAGCAGTCACCTTTCCAAATTCACCCCTATTTCCTCCTCCTCCCCTATTTCCTATATGTGTGCCGTGGCTGTGAGAGTGTACCTAGAAGAGCTCCAACTGCAAGGGATTTCTTTAACCCACTTTTGTGCTCTGAAATGCATCACTTGTTGCTTTAGACCATGTTTCCCATGGCTGCTTGCTCCCAGTAATGCTTGAGCCTGGCAAAGATACTGAGGCAGAGTCAATGCTGGGAAATATGGACTTTGGCTCTGGGACAAACTGATGGCCTTGTGGAATCTTCCATACACCACATGATAGTCTAGGATGCTTTCATCCAATCTTTCCCCTTTTACACCAATGTCTGGGGTCTCCTACGTTTGTGGTTTGATAGCTCTTCCAGAATTTCTAACTCCTTCCCCATTTTCTCTAAATAAAATATTTGCACTATTGGAACATCCTTCTCAAGGACTTAGACTAATAGAAGTAGTATTGTTAATGGATTAGTAGCACTATTGGCCTTTTTCCACCTTAGAAAAATGACAGTTGGTCCTCACAGGAATAGATACCTATTCTGAGCATAAGTTTGCCTTTCCTGTCTCTGTATGGTGTGGCAAGTGACATGATCAGGAGCTTACTCTTGCCAGGGGACACAATAAAAGCTCAATTGAACCACAGAGCATTAACATTAACACCCTCTTTCGTCAGAAGACACTATTAACAGATTAAAAAACATAGTCACTGGGCATAGTGGTGTATGCCTGGATCCTAGCAGCTTCGGAGGCTGAGGCAGGAGGATCACAAGTTCAAAGCCAGCCTCAGTAAAAGCAAGGTGCTAAGCAACTCAGTGAGACCCTGTCTCTAAATGAAATACAAACAAACAAACAAAAAAAATAGAGCTGGAGATGTGGCTCAGTGGTTGAGTGCCCCTGAGTTCAATCTGCTGTAGCCCGCCCCTCAAAAAACAGTCGACATAATGAAAAAAGACATTGGCAATACATGCCTCCAATGTGACATGTGTATAGAATATATGAATTCTTCCAACCCAGATTCTTATAAGGCATATAACCCAATAGAAGATCTTGAAAAAGTGCTTCACAAAAACGTATCTGAATAGCCCATAAATGTTTGAAAAGGTGTTAAATTCCACTAGTTATTTGAGAAATATAAATTAAAACTTTAATGTGATGCCACTAAAAATGGCTAAAATAAAAACACCAGACAATAACAAGTGTTGACAAGAAGAATTCTCACACTCAGCTGGGTACAGTGGTGCACACCTATAATCCCAGCACTTTGGGAGGCTGAGACAGAAAAATCATGAGTTCAAAGCCAGCCTCAGCAATGGTGAGGTGCTAAGCAACTCAGTGAGACCCTGTCTCTACATAAAACACAAAATAGGGCTGGGGATGTGGCTCAGTGGTTGAGTGTTCCTGAGTTCAACCCCAGTACCCCTCCCCACAAAAACGTAGAAATTAGAGGAGGTGATATCTTTAGGAGTGCGTAGTGACTAGTACTGGGCAAAATGCTGGCTTCTAGGTGCTGGTCAATTATCTTGTGACCTGGTGACTAATCACACAGGTGTGTTCACTCTATCAAAATTCATCAAGCTGCTCAAGAATTTGTGTGATTTTTCTGTATGTTTTGCTCCATTGAAAGCTACTACAAACCTTCACCATTTTTTCCTCAATATTTTCATTATAAAAATTTAGAAAATACAACAGAAAAAGTGCAGTGAGATTAGCTACTTGGGGTATTTTCTTGATCATCTGTCTGTATTTTTCTGTACACTTGGATATGGTCCCATGAATTGAGTGTTTGGAAATAAAGAGTGTGATTACTTTTTTTTTTTTTTGGAGATGGAGATCTCCCTATATTACCCAGGCTGGCCTCAAACTTGCAACCCTCCTGCCTCAGAGTAGCTGGAATTACAAACAAGCCACATGCCCAGCCTCAGTGTGTATACTCTTAAGATTACTATATCCCACAGTTAATTATCTACCAACAAAGTAGCAGATTCAAAAGAGTATGATTTGAAGTGGGTTCAGATCAGGTGGTTCTTGGCAGCCAAGAGCAATAACAATGATGATAATAACAACGTTAATAACTGCCATGGTGACTATTATATTGCCTCATTTAATTCCCACCTATAACTTGGCTAGGTGGGTATAAATAGCTGCCTTTACAAATGAGAAAAACAAGTTCAGAGAAGTGAAGGACCTTATTCAAGTTCTGACAGAAGAAAGCTAGATTCAAAGCCAGGCCTGTCCAACACCAAAACCCTCCCCCTTTTCCATGCTGTTGCCCCAGGCAATGGCAAGCCCCTATGCCCAGCTGAACAGGGAGCCGAACTGGGCCACTGATTACTGTGGGCTGTGATATCAATAGTTCATAACAATCACCAGGAGAGCTAATGCTCTGTTAATGCTAATAGACTGATCAGAAAAGAAAGTAGGACTGAGACAGGAGAGGACACCACGTCAGGAAGGCTGGGCACACGTGGGGAGGTGTTCTGAGTCTGATGGAAGTTACCAGAAGAGCAGAAGTTGAAATCCTGTGTCAGCACACTTGTTGATGACATGTCACAAGCTTGTACAAACCTCCTTAGCCACCAGGGTACCAGGCAGTTTGGCCTCATTCTCCAGAGTCAGATTGATAAGCGCATTCCAGTGAGACCCAATGTAGCTAGGAGAAGCTAGAAGCCAGAGTTTACAAGAACACATGGAGGGAGTGGAGAGGCTTGGGCAAGCTTTTTAAAACGTGTTTTGGAGCTTTTGTGAAAGACCAAGGAAGTGCGACTTCTGGGGGGTGTTCCTTGGAACTCTGGATCAAGCTGCATTTGTTTTTTCAAGAAACTATCAGTGCTGATTATTGAAAAATGCCAAGAAAAACGTGTGTGTGTGTGTGTGTGTGTGTGTGTGTGTGTAGACAGATGTGCATGCATGTGCCTGTGTGTGTTTGCTCAGTGAGCATCCACGAAGAAACTGCTGTGACTAAAGTTTAAGCGACACTGGACGTGCATGTCTATGTCCTCAATCCTCCCCTGTGACTTACATTTCCACACGTACTTTCTTGTTACTAAGGTGAGAGGCTTGGACAGGTACAGAGAAGGGAGGAAGGAGGCAGCACAAGGTATTCCAAATACCAGAAATCTAGTTTCTAACTCATATTTAGCCACCAGTTGGCTCCATGTAAGAGTAATGGCTAATGTTTATTGAGCATTGTATGCAGTTTTGTATCTCATTTTTCTTTTTCTTTTTTTGGTACCAGGGATTGGACCCAGGGCACTCAACCACCAGCCCTTTTTTATATTTTATTTAGAAACATGGTCTCACTGAATTACTAAGGGCATCAGTAATTTGCTGAGGCTGGCTTTGAGCTCACGATCCTGCCTAAGACTTCTGAGCCACTGGGATTTTAGGGGTGTGTCACAGCATCTGACTCATTAAATTTTCAAAACCACTCCATAATTCCACTTGGTCTCCTATTGTGCTTATTTTATAGATGAGGAACTGAAGTTCAGAAGCTTGGAGGAACTTTCTGGAGATTTCACAAAATTTGAACTCAGGCCCATCTAAATTCAATACACATACCCTTAATGGCAGGACTTGGAGGAATTTTTTTAAAAGTCAGGATTCACTTTCCTTCCCTTTAAAGTAGAAATGAACATGCCTAGGGTATGGCATTGTGTGAAGGTCTAATTTAAATATGGTAATTTAGAACAGATCCTCAATACTTGTGACTTTCTCTCCATGCCCAGGATTTTCAGAAACAGAGGCCTTATATAAAAATCCACACCAAACCACAGAACCCCAGATGCATCTGATGGCTCAGGTGAGGCTAGGTTTCGGGAAATGCTATAAGACAGAAGTGGAATTCAGATTCAACTATGAATACTAACAGGGTCAAGGACCTGGGGCCCGTAGTCTCTCATGGGCTGACTTCACTGGCACATGGGCTGCTGGTGTTGTGTCTGGTTGGCAAATGAGAAAAGGATGCTCTGAAAGGCTACCCTACACTCTGACATGTTGCTGGGATTCTCTCCAAGCAATGGTTATATCTTCTGTGTTTTTATTATTTTTTATTTTATTCCCATACTAAAAAATTCACCTTTTGAAGTAGATGATTAATTAATTTTTAGTATAGTCACAGAGAAGTACAGCCATCACTTCCAAGTAACTAATTCCAGAATATTTTCAGTACCCAAGAGGATCCCTATACTCATTAGTAGTCACTCTCCACTGTCCTCTTTCAGTCCCTGGCAACCATTAATCTACTCTATGTTTCCATGAGTTTGCCTTTTCTGTGCACTTCATATAAATCAGACGATATAATATGTGGCCTTCTGTGTCTGGATTCTTTCATGTTTCAAGATTCATGTTGTAGAATACTTCAGTACTTCATTCCATTGTATGGATCAATGATATCCCATCATGTTGATATAGTATCTATTCATTGGTTGTTGGAAGTTTTGGTTTTTCCTGCTTTTTTTGGTTGTTGTATGTAAAGTTTTTATAAAGGTTTGTGTACATGTTTTAGAGTGGACATATGCTTTCAGTTCTCTTGGGCATACCTAGAAGTAGAGTTGTTTATTCATATGATAATATGATGGTTAACTTTTGGGGGGAGTATCAAAATGTTTCCCAAAGTGACTTTACCATTTTTACATTCCCAGTGCAATATATGAGAGTTCCATTTTCTCCATGTCTTTACCGATATGTTGCCTTTTCATGGTAGTTATTTTAGTGGATGTGAGGAGGTATCTCATTGCGGTATTCATTTGCAATTCCCTAAAGACAAATAACAACCTTGAATATCTTTCCATGTGATTGTTGGCCATATGTATTTTTCGTTGTTGTTGTTCGTACTGAGGATTGAACACAGAGGTGCTTAACCACTGAGTCGCATCCCCAGCCCTTTTTTTATATTTTATTTAGAGACAGGGACTGGCTGAGTTGCTAAGTACCTCACTAAATTGCTGAGGCTGGCTTTGAACTCTTGATCCTCCTGCCTTAACTTCCTGAGCTACTGGGATTATAGGTGTGCACCACCGCGCCCAGCCATATGTATGTATTTTTTGGGGAAATGTCTTGCACATTTTAAATTTGACTTACTTTTTGTTATTGAGGTATAAACATTTTTAATATATATCCTAAATACTAGGTGTTTATCAGATATATAGTTTGCAATATTTTCTCTCATTCTTTGGGTGGTTCATTTACTTTCTTTTTTTAATATTTATTTTTTAGTTGTAGGTGGACACAATAGCTTTATTTTATTTTTATGTGGTGCTGAGGATCGAACCCAGTGCCTCCCGCGTGCTAAGCGAGCACGCTACCACTGCGCCATAACCCCAGCCCTCATTTACTTTCTTGATAGTGTCTTCTGATACACCAAGTTTTAAAATTTTGATGAAGACCAATGTATTTTCCTTTTGTTACTTATGTTTTTGGTGTCATATTTAATAATCTGTTGTCAAATCCAAGGTTTTAAATATTTAGCCCTTTGTTTTCTTCGAACTGTTTCACAGTTGCAGCTGTTAAAGTTGGGTCTTTAATTCATTAGGAGTTAATGTTTTGTGTATGGTATGAGGGAAGGAGCTGACTTAATTCTTTTGCATGTGAATATACAGGACCATTTGTTGAAGAGATTCTTTATTTCACATTGAATGGTCTTGGAAGTTTCGTCCAAAACTAACTGACAACAGATGTATGGGTTTACCTGGACTTTTAATTTTATTCCATTGGTCTAATTGTCTATACTTATACCAATACCACATTGTTTTGATTATTATAGTTTTGTAGTGAGTTTTGAAGTGTTAGTCCTCTTTTTTTTCTGTTTTTAAAAAAATAAATATTTGGGCTGGGATTGTGGCTCAGCGGTAGAGAGCTTGCCTCGCATGCGTGAGACCCTGGGTTCGATCCTCAGCACCACATACAGAGCAATAAAATAAAGACATTGTGTCCACCTACAAAAAACTTTAAAAAAAAATATTTGGTTATTTTTCAAGATTATTTGCATTCCTATATTTTAGGATCAGTTTATTAATTTCTGAAAAAATACCAGCTGAATTCCCCCTCAAAACTAGAACAAGACAGGAATGTCCTCTTTCACCAATTCTATTCCACATAGAATAGAAGAATAGAAATAGTTCTTGAAACTCTAGCTAGATTAATCAGACAGATGAAAGAAATTAAAGGGATATGCATAGGAAAAGAAGAACTCAAACTATCACTATGTGCTGATGACATGATTCTCTATTTAGAAGATCCAAAAAATTTCACCAGAAAACTTCTAGAACTAATACATGAATTCAACAAAGTAGCAGGATATAAAATCAACACCTATAAATCAAATGCATTTCTATACATAAGTAATGAATCCACTGCAAGAGAAATTAGGAAAACCACCCCATTCACCATAGCCTCAAAAAAGAAAAAAACAAAAACAAAAACAAAAAACAAAACAACAACTTGGGAATCAATCTAACAAAAGAGGTGAAAGACCCCTACAATGAAAACTATAGAAACTAAAGAAAGAAATTGAAGACAACCTCAGAAGATGGAAATATCTCCCATGCTCTTGGATAAGCAGAATTAATATAGTCAAAATGGCCATACTACCAAAACTCCTATACAGATTTAATGCCATTCATATTAAAATCCAAATGACATTCTTCATAGAACTAAAAAAAGCAATCATGAAATTCATATGGGAAGAGATCCAGAATTGCCAAGGCAATCCTTAGCAAGAAGAGTGAAGCAGGAGGCATCATAATACCAGACCTTAAACTATACAACAGAGCAATAGTAACAAAAACAGCATGGGGCTGGGGT
This sequence comes from Geosciurus inauris, assembly GCA_004024805.1. Classification (NCBI taxonomy): domain Eukaryota; kingdom Metazoa; phylum Chordata; class Mammalia; order Rodentia; family Sciuridae; genus Geosciurus; species Geosciurus inauris. The sequence continues at coordinate 27,901 of PVHX01014361.1, forward strand.
TGTAGCTCAGTGGTAGAGCACTTGCCTAGCATGTGTAAGGCACTGGGTTCAATTCTCAGTGCCACATATAAGTAAATAAATGTAAAAGTCCATCAACAACTAAAAAAAAAAAAAAGGCACAGAGACAAACCCACATAAATATGGTTATCTCATAATAGACAAAGGCACCAAAAACATATTGGAGAAAAGATCACGTATTCAACAAATGGTGCTGGGGAAACTGGAAATCCATATGTAGCAAAATGAAATGAAACCTTTCTCTCTCACCCTGCACAAATATCAACTCAAAGTGGATCAAAGACTTAGACACTAGAACAGAGACATACATCTAATAGGCCCAAATCTTAGTCATGTTGGCTTAGGACCTGACTTCCTGAACAAGGCTCCTAAGCACAAAAATCAATAAATGGGATGGATTCAAACTAAAAAGCTTCTTCTAAGCAAAAGAAACAATGAGGTGAAGAGAGAGACTACAGATTGGGAGCAAATTTTTTCCATACACACGTCAGATAGAGCACTAATCTCCAGGATATATAAAGAGCTCAGAAAACTTAACACCAAAAAAAACAAATAACCCAATCAGTAAATGGGCTAAGGAAATGAGCAGACACTTCACAGAAGATATACAATCAATCAAAAAATATATGAAAAAATGTTCAACATCTCTAGCAATTAGAGAAATGCAAATCAAAACCACTCTAAGATTTCATCTCACTCCAGTCAGAATACAAGCAACAGTAAGTTCTGACGAGGATGTCGGGAAATAGGTACACTGAATTATTGCTGGTGGGATTGCAAAATGATGCAACCACTTTGGAAAGTGATATGGAGATTCCTTAGAAAACTTGGAATGTAACTACCATTTGACCCAGCTATCCTACTCCTTGATCTATAGCCAAAGGACTTAAAATCAGCATGCTAAAATGATGCAGCCACCTCAATGTTTGTAGCAGCTCAATTTACAATAGCTAAACTGTGGAAACAGCCTAGATGTCCTTCAATAGATGAATATTTAAAGAAACTGTGGTATATATAGATATATAGATATATCTATATATACAATGGAATATTACTCAGCCTTAAAGAGGAATGAAATCATGACATTTACAGGTAAATGGATGGAGCTGGAGAATATCATGCTAGGTAAAATAAGCCAATCCCCCAAAACCAAAGGCCAAATATTTTCTCTGATAAGTAGATGCTGACCCATGATGAGCGGGGCAAGGGAAGAATGGAGGAACTTTGGATTGAGCAGAGGGGAAGGAGAGGATGGGAGGGGATGTGTGTGGGAGAGATGGTAGAATGAGATGGGCATTATTACCCTATATATGGGTATGATTGCATGAATGGTGAGACTCTACATCATGTACAATCGGAGAAATGGAAAGTTGTGCTCCATTTGTGTAAAAAATAAAATTAATTAATAAAAAATTTAATAAGAATCAATAAATAGGATGGATTCAAACTAAAAAGTTTCTCAGAAAAAGAAACAATCAATGAGGTGAAGAGAGAGCCTATATTTTGGGAGCAAATTTTTGCCACACAGACATCTGATAGAGCACTAATCACTGGAATATATAAAGAACCCAAAAAATTTAACACCAAAAAAAAAAAAAAAAAACCCAATCAATAAATGGACTAAGGAACAGACACTTCACTGACAAAGAAATACAATTGATCAACAAACATATGAAAAAATGTTCATCATCTCTAGCAATTAGAGAAATGCAAATAAAAACTAAGATTTCATCTCACTCCAGACAGAATGGCAATTATCAAGAATATAAGCAATAACAAGTGTTGGCGAGGATGAGGGGGAGAAGGTACACTCATACATTGCTGGTAGGACTGCAAATTGGTGCAACCACTATGGAAAGCAGTAGGGAGATTCCTCAGAAAATTCTGAATGGAACCACCATTTGACTCATCTATCCCATTCCTCAGTCTATAACCAAAGGACTTAAAATCAGCATACTACAGTGATGTAGCCACATCAATGTTTATAGCAGCTCAATTCACAATAGCTAAAATATGGGACCAACCTAGATGCCCTTCCACAGATGAATGGATAAAGAAACTGGGGTACATATACACAATGGAATATTACTCAGCCTTAAAGAAGAATAAAATTATGGCATTTGAAGGTAAATGAATGGAGCTACAGAATATCATGCTAAGAGAAGTAGGCCAATCCCAAAAAACCAAAAGCTGAATGTTTTCTCTGATAAGCAGATGCTGATCCATAGCAGGACGAGGGGATAGAGAAGAATGAAGGAAATTAGGTTTGTGTAGTAGGGAGTGAGGGGAGGGGTGGCATTATGATGATAGAAAGGTCAGTAGAATGAGAGACATTATTGCCCTATATACATATATGATTACTCTACTGGAATGACTACACCATGTATAGCCAGAGGAATGAGAAGTTGTCCTACATTTGTGTATAACATGTCAAAATGCATTCTACTACAAAATAAATAAATAAATAAATAATAATAAAAAATCTCCAGCAGAGATTTTGATAATGATTGCATTGAAACTGTGTATCATTTTGGATAATGTTGCCATCTTAACAATATTATTTTTTCCTATCCATGAACATGGAATTTCTTTCATTTATTCATGTCTTTTATTTCCTTCAGCTATGTTTTATAGTTTTCAGTATACAGGTCTTCTTTTCCTAAATTTATTCCTACGTATTCAATTTATAAATACAGATAATTTTACTGTTTCCTCTTTAATCTAATTACTTTTATCGATTTTTCTTACCTGCTGCCTTTACTAGATTCTTCACTACAACACTGATAAGAGTGGCGAGATGGACATCCTTTTCTTATTTCTGACCTTAGGGGCAGATGTTAGGGGCAGAGCTCTTTTTCACACTATTAAGTATGATGTTAGCTGTGGGTTTTTTTTTTTGTTTTTTGTTTGTTTGTTTGTTTTTGGTACTGGGGATTGAACTCAGGGACACTTGACCATTGAGCTATTGACCACTGACCACTGACCACATCTCCAGCCCTATTTTGTGTTTTATGTAGAGACAGGGTCTCACTGAGTTGCTTAGCGCCTCACTGTTGCTGAGGCTGGCTTTGAACTTGTGATTCTCCTGTCTCAGCCTCCCGAAGTGCTGGGATTACAGGCTTGCGCCACCACACCCGGCTAGCTGTGGGTTTTTCATAAATGTTCTCTATCAGATTGAGGAAGACTCTAATTAAAAATGGAAAGTGGGGGAGCTGGGGTTATGGCGCAGTGGTAGCGTGCTCACCTAGCACACGGGAGGCACTGGGTTCGATCCTCAGCACCACATAAAAATAAAATAAAGCTATTGTGTCCACCTACAACTAAAAAATAAATATTAAAAAAAAAAAAAATGGAAAGTGGTCCTGTGGTCAAATCTATCTGGTGAACACTGTTGAAATTCTCATGGAAGCATTTGTTAAATAAACATGCATTATGATTCTCCAAAGATAAATTATATAGAATTTCCAGAGATAAATCCAAATTCTCCAGAGATAAATTATATAGAATTTCCCCAACTTCTTTGTCCATGGAGTTTTGAATTTTAAGAAGGTTCAACACATTCAAGATAAGAGTGGCCTGTCGAATTCAGGTTATGAACTGTCAATCTCATCTAACCCCTTACTTTCTATATGAGCCTCAAGGGAGAAAGTGTTTGTTTAAGGTTACCAAATAAATTAGAGATTTTAAAGTGGCTAGAATCCAGGTCTGACTCTAGACCAAGAAAAACTGTGGTGTGTCTTGGATGCCATGGGCATTAGCAGGGGGAAACACTAGATGCTATAACAAACAACCCCCAAATTTCGGTGCCTGACTCAACAGAAGTTATATTTCATTCATGTGGCAGTTCTGCATGGGATTTCATGGCCAGTGGACAGCTTTCTTCTCTATCTCTAATCACAAGCCCAGTCTCTTTTAATTGTGTGGCTCTGCTATTCCCTGAGGCCACATAGTAGATACAAGAATGTGAAAAGCTCCCCCTACCCTTTTAGGGCTCTAGCCCAAGAAGCATAACATAGTAATTAAGACTATAGAACATGGAATTAGACTTCCTGGGCTGGAATCCTATCTCTGTCACTTATTTGCTGTGTTCCTCTGTATTATTCATCTGCCCTGACCCTCAGTTTCCCTATTTATAAAATGTAAGCAGTAATAGAACTGAACTTATAGGGTTGTTAGGAACAGTAGATACTGGCATGTATTATGGGCTTCCTACTACAGCTGTTTCCCAGTGACAACTCCACACTATTGAAGCAGAAAGGGGAGGTTTCTAATTTTTGGTAAATAGCTAGTCATCTTTTCCCAAGATTAGGGTTTGGATCTGAATAGGAGGCTATTGGAAATTTTCAAAGGTGCAGAAAGGTGAAATAAAAGCCATAAGCGACTCTACTCAAGTTATTTTTTTCCTATCTCTATTATCTTCCGTATAAAATTTGAGTTATTAAAAATAAAATTACGGGGCTGGGGTTATGGCGCAGTGGTAGCGTGCCCGCCTAGCACGCGGGAGGCACTGGGTTCGATCCTCAGCACCACATACAAATAAAAATAAAGATATTCCATCCACCTACAACTAAAAAAAAATAAAAATAAAAAAATAATAAAATTATATCATTTTGTACTGTGAACATATTTGAAAATATGTACTTTTTGTCATTATAAGAAGTTAAAGAATAAAACAGGACACCATATAAAAAATAAATAAATAAAATAAAGATATTGTGTCCATCTACAACTAAAAAAACAAAACTAAACAACAAAAAAAAAACACTAAGGAAGCCATGTGTGATGGTGTACATCTATAATTCCAACCACTCAGGAGGCTGATGCAGGAAGACTGCAAGTTTGAGGCCAGCCTGGGCAGTACAGTGAGACTCTCTCTCAAAAGCAAACCAAAACCAAATATAATGCTATTTGTTATGCTGAAGTAATTTATTTTTATTGAAAGCTTAAAAATATAAGGTACTTTAACAGTCCTTACGCCACTTTCCCATAAGGTTAAATATTTCTTATATTTAAATTCTCCTACTATAGACTGGGGATGTGTCTCAGTGGTAGATCACTTGCCTAGCATGTGGATGACCCTGGGTTTGATCCCCAGTACTGCAAAAAAGAACAAAAACAAGGAGGATACATTTTTCTATTATAGAAGTAAGACCTATTTGTTCATAAACATCCCATTTCTCTGGGCAGGCACATGGTAGGAAGTTAGGAACAGCCACATAATTTGCCTAGGCCCAGGCATTGTAAGCAGCCATCATGGAGGCCACTTGGGGGCAGATTTAAATTTCAGTGTGTGATTTGCACTGTGCATTCTTTCAGTTGTGGGGACCATGACTCATTAAGGCCTTCTTCCACCCACAAATAATACAGCCCCAGTGGGAACCAGAATGGAACATATAGCATAAGCAAGAAATACATTTTTATGTTAAGCCACTAAGACCTGGAGATAGTTGTTGCCTCAACCTGATCTAACCCATCCCAAGGCAAGGATTTTTAGGTTGGCAAAGGATGAATCTAGTTTTGTTTTTGTTTTTGTTTCAAATGATCTGTGGCATGTAGCATAGATGGTTAGGGGTACAGCCTAGAAGAAGGAACATAGGTTTGGTGACAAAGACCTGAACTAGTGGAAACAGAACAATAAAGAAGATGATCACTACCTCAGCCTTGTTCATGAACGTTGTGTTCCTTTCTGAACTGTCTGCCTCATACACAGGGTGACTTAGAGCTGTACTTGGCAATCTCAGAAGCATCTTCCCAGGCAATGAGTTAGCCTTGCCTTTAAATACATTTTAAAAGTAATTAAGGCTAATTATGTTTAATGCATTAATACAGTTTGGTTATTGGTTTATTGGATATTGTCTATGACAGCATTTCTTCCTCTTTCGTGGACTAAAGGCACTTTTTTTTTGGTACTGGGGATTGAACTCAGGGGTACTCAACCACTGAGCCACATCCCCAGCCCTATTTTGTGTTTTATGTAGAGACAGGGTCTCACTGAATTGCTTAGTGCCTCGCCATTGCTGAGGCTGGCTTTGAACTCACGATTCTCCTGTCTCAGCCTCCCTAAGTGCTGGGATTACAGGAGTGCGCCACTGTGCCCGGCTCTAAAGGCACTTTAATAGAATAATCATTACTGGATAGTATGTATTCAATTTAATTTGAAAGTAAGCATGTATTTATTAATGTCAGGCATTTCTTCTTCCAATCAATGGAGATTATTTATTTATTTTAATCACGACAGAAAGAAGTACTAATTTTAGGTGTCACAGTAGGAAGACGTAGTCCAGAGGAATCATTACTTGTATAGGCAGCCATTTTCAGATTGCTGGCTGTGTTGTTTTGCTAAATCACAATACAGTGAGGTCCCAAGGACATTTGTGTAGATAAAGATAGTGATGTTAAATACACACTTCACCTGAGGGAATCACTGAGTGAGCCAGCTACATCCTGGACATCAGCCAAAGTGCAGAACTAGTTACACTGTCATGCTCTGTAGATCACAGATGAGACAAAAGCCTTCGGAGAAAACTGACTTATCCAGTGTCCATTAAATTTAGCATGTGCTCACTTTTCATTCCCCCAAATCACTAATGGAAATGTGCAAAAGTTTTAGTCAAAGTTTTGATATATAATGCTTATTTTAAAAATTATAGAACTGGGTTATTAAAGTCAGCACATTTTTCTTAAACACCTACTTTCTCCATTCATTATCAATTATAAAAGGCCTCACTGCAGTGGGTGTGGCTCTCAGGAAAGTAGGGGGCAGTGAGTGGAAAATGACTAATTTGAGTGATATCCCTATTTGGTGTGTATTTTAAAGTTTTTAAAATGCTGCTTTAAAATCTCCCCGTTTTAGGGGGTATAGTTCAATGATATATGGCAAATATATGGTCATGTAAATTCTACTGCAATATACAGAGAGAACATTTTCATCATCATAAGTTCTCTGTGCCCCTTCTAAATTAATCCTCTCCTCCTACCCAGTACTCAGGAATTATTGATTTCTGCTTCCAGAGTTTGCCTTTTCTAGATGTCACATAAATGAAATTCTACAATATATAACCTTTAGAGTAATTATTTTGTTGAAAATTTTTGTATCTATCTTTATGAGGGAAATTGCAATACAGTTTTCTTGTATATTTTTTGTTTCAAAATCAGGAAAAATTCTGGCTTTACAACATGAGTTGGAAATTATCCCTCCTTTTCTATATTCTGGAATATTTTGTGCAGAATTGATATTATTACTTCTTCCTAAAATATTGTTATTTATGAGTAATCAGGACTGGAGTTTTCTTTGTAGGATTTTTTTTTTGTACTATATAGTCAATCTCTTTGATGGATATAGGACTATTTGTGTTATTTATTTCTTCTGTTATTGTGACAGGTCACAATTTTCAGGAACTCATAAATATTATTATCCTGTTAAGTCTGTAGGATTTATAGTGATATCCATATCCTGCTACATTCTTCATTTTTTTATTGGTTCTTTTAGTTATGTATGACAGTAGAATCCATTTTGATATAATGATGCAAGCATGAAATATATCCTCATTTTTTTTTCTTTTTCTTTTGGTACTGGGGATTGAACTCAGGGGTACTCAGCCACTGAGCCACATCCCCAGCCCTATTTTGTGTTTTATGTAGAAACAGGGTCTTACTGAGTTGCTTAGTGCCTCGCCATTGCTGAGGCTGGCTTTGAACTCATGATTCTCCTGTCTCAGCCTCCCAGAGTGCTGGGATTATAAGCATGAGCCACCATGTCTGGCTTTCATTTTTTTTTTTTTTTTTTTTTGATGAGTCTGGCCAGAGACTTATCAATTATATTGAGACCTTTCAGTTAATCAGATTTTGACCTCATTACTTTTTCTCTATTGTTTTTAGTATTATTAATTTATATTATTTTGCTGACAAGAATTCTATCATTTTCTATTTCTATGAAAATTTAATTTTCTTTCAAACTTTGAACATGTCATTCCATTGACTTATTGCTTTCATAGCTTCAACTGAGAAGTCAGCTGTAGGTCTAATTTGTTGCAGAGTTTTATTGGATCAGGTCTTCTCACTTTTCCAACCCTGATAGCTTTAAAATCTTCTTTTTGATTTTATCTTTCAGTACTTTTAATGTAATATGTGTGGATTTTATTTTCTTTGCCTTTATCTTGTCTTGGTCTTCATGATACTTTTGATTTTGTGATTAATTTAGTCAGTTTTACAAAAAAGAAAAAATTGTAGCCATTAATTTTTCTACTATTACTCCTCTTCCACTTTCTTTCTAGAGTTCTAATTATGCATATATTGAACATTTTTTTTGGTACTCTATCAGTCTCATTTTTTTCTGTATTATTTGGCCCTTTCTTTCCTCTCTTTGCATTAGTGTAAATTTTATTGACCAAGCTTCTAGTTCACCAATCCTTTTTTTAGTGCATCTAATCTTTAATTTGGGAATTGAGCTTATTTCAAGATATGCTTTAACCTTTTGAGAATTTTTGAACTCCTGGTTTGCCCTCATTTCTAAGGTATAGTTTCTTAGAAGTACTTATTAAAAAACTGTTGACAATCTGGTGAATGTTAAAATATAATCTGTTTTAGTATGTGAGACAGCAAAAGGCTCTACTTAATCTCATACCCTTTAATCCAGTGTTTTCTGCTTGGTGTCTTTGCTTCTATTTATCCGTCAGTAAATTCAAAGGGAAAATGCATGACCAATTATTCAATTACCTTTTTCGGGCTCATGTCCCTTCACATCTTGGCCAAGTTGAGAGCTCTTCATTGTCTTCAAAAAGATTTTAGGGGCTGGGGCTAGGGCTCAGTGGCAGAGCACTTGCCTTGCACATGTGAGGCACTGGGTTCAATTCTCAGCACCATATAAAAATAAATAAACTAAATAAAGATGTGTCCATCTATAATTAAAAAAAAATTTTTTTAAAGATTTTAAAGAAAAATTTAAAACGCCACTTTTCCTAGGTGTTTTGGCAAAAGGTTGGTTTGATAGAAGATATTTTCTCATAAATAGTAGCCAAAGTCCTACCATGGTTTAGTTTTTTACTAAAATCTTAATCTTATCTATTATTTTATTGATTTATTTATTTGGTACTAGGGATTGAACTGAGGGGTACTCGATCACTGAGCCACATCCCCAGCCCTATTTTGTGTTTTATTTAGAGACAGGGTCTCACTGAGTTGCTTAGAACCTTGCCATTACTGAAGCTGGCTTTGAACTTGTGATTCTCCTGTCTCAGCTTCCAAAAGTGCTGGGATTACAGGTGTGCGCCACTGTACCTGGCTTAATCTTGTCTATTATTGACCCAAATTATTTGAAAGGCTGTGTAAATATGTCATCTCTGTGAGTCTTTTTCTATGTAATTTATGTTGGGTTTCTTATTTATGTTGCCTTACCTCATGGCATGCCTAGTTGTTTTAAATTTTGTGTCAGACTTTGTTTGAAAATTATTTTAAATTTTTGTAAGGATATGATAGCTATGTTTTTCCTCTAGAGAGGAGTTTTGCTTTGCTTCTGCAAAATTTCTGGAGCCACTGGCAATTTGGGATAATAGTCTAATTTAGCACATGAGATGATTTGAAGCCTGACTTCCATTTTTGCAGGTGAATTGCCTTCTGATTTATCTGTACTTCTAGATTGTAGTTCTTTAGGATCCCAACTCAAAGCATAGCAAGCGGATCAGCTTCTATCTCTCAACAGGCCCTGGACATCCCTTTTTGGCCCTAGGCCTACAAGGCTATCAAAAGGCCACTAAACTCTTCTGGAATTGTTAATTGTCTTGAAGTAAACAGGATTCCAACTTTCATGTGACCCTTATCTTCTTATGCAAGTTGGCCCACAAATTCTTTTTTTTTTTTTTAATTAATTTAATTATTTTATTTAAATGCATTTCAAGTCATAGTACATATACAGAGCTCAGTTTTTCCAATTCTCTGGTTTCAAATCAGATAGAGTCACATTATTTGTGTCTTCATACCTGCACCAGGGGCAATAATGACCCTCTCAATCAACCATCATTACTATACGCATTACCCAATTCTTAACTGCCTTTTGAGCTCTCCAGGACTCTTAAATCAGTTTTAAAACTTTTTTAAAATATTCAGATTTTGTAGGTATTTTCAGTTGAAAAATTGTTGTATTAATAAGTCCTTTATTATTCAGTAACCTCATCTGGCATTTTCTTGTGTATATTATAATTTTTAAGCTTATTCATTTCTTGAATTGTTTCTAATTTATTTCCCTTCTATTTCTCCTTTCTCTGTTCTTTTTCTTTTTCTTTCTTTTTTTTTTTTTTTGGTCTTACTCTGTTTTTAGAAGTCTTTCTTCAAATGTCTGGTAAATCTTGTGTGTGTGTTTAAATATGCTTTAAAAACAAGGCATTAAATACTGATTAGACAGCACTGTGTGTTTGCGTGTGTGTGTAGGAAAGAGGGGAGAGAGAAGAGATTGTTGGTGGCTTCACTGATCAGGGCTAACTTTGATAATTTTGGGGCGGGGGAGATATCAAAATGTCAGTATATGCAGTTATTTTCTCTTGAGCAAGATTATGCTCTCAGGTGTCAGTGTCCTGGGAAGACTCACCATTCAGGGTGATAACTTGTCTCTGATTTCCTCAATATTGAGGCCAGAGTTTGATCTTGAGTTGTTCCCTGAGTTTAGATCATCCCAACCAGGGGTCAGAGTTGATCAGCTCAATTTCTGGTGTCCATCTTTAGCCCAATTAACTGTGATTAGAGGACCTGGTCACATGGTATTTAGAGTTTACACTTTTGCTCTGAGGTGAGTGTATTTTTTCCAAGAGTATATTGCATGGGAAGAACTTATGGACATAATCTTCATAAGGCACACTCTTACTTCTTAACTTGTTTTACTTGAAGCACTGTTTTTTGGGGGTACTGAGGATTGAACTCAGGGTCACTCGACCACTGAGCCACATCCCCAGCCCTCTTTTGTATTTTATTTAGTGACAAAATCTCACTGAGTTGCTTAGCACCTCGCCATTGCTGAGGCTGGCTTTGATCCTCCTGTCTCAGCCACTGGGATTACAGGCATGTGTCCACCACACCCAGCATTTGAAGCACTTTTGAAAGTTCTAAAATCTTTATATTTCCAGAGAACCCCATTCCTCTAGATATGGGTGAGTGGGGAAATAATCAGTTTATCTTGAGGGACTTAAAAGTTTCAGAAGGCCTACTTGGCACACACTTGAGAAATGGGATGTCTATTTTGCTCAGGGATTATCAATAACTGACACTTCTCAAAGCATCATCATCTATGTAGTGTGCAAGAACAAGATCAGAGTAGAAACCTTCTTCATTTTCGGAGGATTCTATTAGTTCCAAATTTACCTGGGAAATTTGGGAATAATCAAGATCTTTTTATCTGCTCATTTCCTACAGGCAACTTTGTCTAGTTAAACCAGACAAAGTGAACTTTATAGTCATAGAGACTTGCCTGAGCCACTTGCTAGGTATGTGATGTGTTATTCAAAGTTGGTGGTTCCATTTCTTTATTTCAAATGGGAATAATAAAGAAATCTTGCTCTTTTCCTCCTCTATCACAACAGCAAAATGTTAAACACATGGTAGTCTTCCTCATGCTCTTATGTCTCACACAATTCTGGTGATTCCAAGGCATCTTGCAAGCTTTCAGCCCAGTGGGAGGAGAGTCAGGTTAATTTTGCACTCTAGTCTGCTGGGGACCTTCCTATAGTGGAATATAATGTCCAGGGAGCCTAGATCCATGACAGGCTGAAGCATCATCCATTCAAGAGATGGAATGGTGGAGGGAGGAATGGCCAGTGATGCAGCATCTTGGAGGGAAAGGCAAATTAAGAGTGAGGTGGTCAATTTGTCAAATTAAAGGAGCTCAGTTGTGCACACATTGGATCAAAATTTTGAAAAATCAATTTTTTTTTTTTGTACCAGGAATTGAACTCAGGGCACTCGACCACTGAGCTGCATCCCCAGCCCTATTTTGTGTTTTATTTAGAGACAGGGTCTCACTGAGTTGCTTAGCGCCTCACCGTTGCTGAGGCTGGCTTTGAACTTGCGATTCTCCTGTCTCAGCCTCCCAAAGTGCTGGGATTACAGGCGTGTGCCACTGTGCCTGGCGAAAAATCAATTTTGAGTGAATGTTGAAGGGGGTTGGGAGGCAGAGTCTGGAGAAATTCCCAGAACCTCTAGATGTGGCTACTCTAGCACAGCCAGGATGTGGTTTGAGGGCCTCAGATAGCCTGATGGTTATGACTTTATATTTTTAATTAATGTTAGTATAAAATTCTGTTTCTACCTAGATATAAGGAGTATAAAGTAAAGATCTATCTTCCTCTTTCCCCTTTGAATCCTGGCTTTATGCATTTGCACATATACAAAAGCCTTTTTAAAAAAAATGTATATAGCATTCTTTTTAATAATATATTTTGAAGGGTTTAGGGTATAACTATATCCTCAGTGGTAGAGCAATTTACTAGCATGTGTGAGGCCCTGGGTTCAATCCCTAGCACTGCTTACAAAGAATTGTGTGTATACGTAAATTATAATACATATAATGTATATAATATTTATATAGAATATAATGTTAGTTATATATAAAATATGTCATATAATTTTAAACTTAGTTACATATTTATGGTTCAATAAATATTTGCTGTGCACTAGTTAATTTATTTAGCAGTACTGTGGATTGAACCTAGGGGTGGTTTACCACTGAGCTACATCCCCTGTCATTTTTTTTAAAAATATTTTTATTTATTTATTTTTATGTGGTGCTGAGGATCAAACCTGGTGCGTCATGCATGCAAGGCAAGCGCTCTACCACTGAGCCACAATCCCAGCCCCTCCCCTGTCATTTTTATTTTTTTATTTTGAGACAGATTATTGCTGAGTTGCCCAGGCTGGCCTTGAACCCACAATTCTCCTGTCTCAGCCTCTCAGTTGCTGGGATTTCAGGTGTGCACCATCTCATGTGGCACGTGCCCTGTTTTGCATGTTAAAGAATAAAACAGAAATAATTAACTCTAAAGATCTTTTCATATTAGTATACATAGACTCATGTCATTTTTAAAAACAGGGACAGAACTGTTTTGCAGTGTGAGAGATGTCTATTGTTTTGTCTTTAGGTCTCCTCTTTTCATTTTTAAATGGTCTAAATGTTTTTAGCTTTAAGCCCGATTTATTTTTTCCTCTTATGATTAGTGTTTTTTGTGTGTGTGTCTTATCTAAGAAGATCTTTGCCTATCTTAAGGCTCTAAAGACTTTCTCATGTTTTCTCTTAGCAGTGTAGTGGTCTAGCCTTTGAGTTCTATTAGTTCCTTGATTAAAATAGGGCTTGGTTTGAATCGCAGAGATTGGTCCAAAAATGGGCACTCACAGGATTCTGGGGAGTGGTAAACGTTGTGATTTTTAGAGCCCAGATCTGTAGATGACTGCTGTTTTAGTCCTTTCCTCATTACTATAACAAAATAACTGAGGCAGGCTAACTTTATAAATAAAAGAGATTTATATAGCTCACAGTTTTGCAGATTGAAAGTCGAAGAAGCATGGCTCAGGATCTGGCAAGTATGCCCTCTTGGCCATGTCACCTCATGGCAGATGGCATTGGTGGGAACACGTGTGTGAGGAGGAGATTACATCTCCAAACAGGAAGCCACTGAGACTGGAGTCCTACCGTTGCTTCTAAGGGCACACCCCCAGTGACCTAAGACTCTCCCGCTATACCCATCTCCTAAAGGTCCCACAGTACCTCCTAATATCACCACTCTGGGCTCCTAGCTCCCAACACATGAACCTTTGTGGAGAAAACACACCCAAATATGACATCCATCTTTATTGCCTGAGAAGCTGAAACAGAAGAAAGCAGAGACATAAGATGAAAAAAGGCAGGTTCCTGAAAACATTGTTTGAAACCTGGGTCTTCCTGAACCTGACAGTGTATATCTTTTAAATTTTCACTCACATGAGCCAATAAACCCATATTTTGGCTGTAGGTATTCTGAGTAATATTTATTTCAACTATAATTGAATTTTAGGTGGCTCATTAATATGATAAGGATATAGCATGACTCACTGAATCAGTCCTCTGTGGATGAATAGAGATTCGAGTTTTTGCCTTCATATAGCACCTGGGGTTGGTCGAGATGTGGGGAACAGAGGACAATGATGAGTAAATGGAAGGGCCCATGTGTTGTGGGAGTAGCAGCAGATTTCAAAAGAGCAAATTCATTGAGGGGGTGCTTGAGCCAGTATGGCTGAGCCCAGGAGAGCAGACGGTTTCATGGAACTCTGTATTTGAAGAACTGGGAGCCTCTGCTCCAGGGCACAAGAATGGCCATCAAGGATGAAGGGGCTGTCCCATAGGTCCAAGTGCTAGTTCTAGGTGAGGGGAAAAAGTAGAGAGGCAGAGGAGGGAGGCTGCTGCCCTGCCTGTGTGCTTCCAGGATGGGCTCCTGGTGATGCTCAGGATCATGGTCTTGCCTTAAGCCCTCTCCTCTCATCTCTTTCTTATGTACCATATTATAGCCCTCCACAAAGGTGACCTTTGGAGCCTATCTTAGTTTGGGCTATTATAACAAAGTACCATAGACTGGGTGACTTATAAATGATAGGCATTTATTATTCACAGTTTCGGAGGCTGGAATTCTCAGATAAGAATACAGCATGGTGAAGTCCTGTAAGGGTTGCAGACTGCTGCTGTCTTGTTGAATCCTTACATGGCAGAAGGTGAGAAAGCTCTCTGAGGTCCCTTTTATAAGGGCACAAATTCTCTTCATGAGGACACAATACTCATGACCGAATCAGCTCCCCAAAACTCTTCCTGGAGAGAGAAGAGGGTTTCAGTATGAACTCCAGAGTCAGAAAAATCTCAACAACTGTACTAGATTAAACATTTCAGGAAGTTATTTCTTATGCCTCAGTTTTGAATCTATAAAATGGGGATAACAAGCATTTTATGTAATTGTGAGGATTAAATGTACTCATTTGGGGTAGCATGGCACATGGATAAGAGACAAAGAAAGGTAACAGACATTATTTTCCTGAGCCTTTGCTTATTCAGGCATGTCCCAAGTTCATATAACTAGGGAGGTCTAGAACAGTCTAGAATACATGACTTCTGATTGTCTCACTGCACTACACAGCCTTGACTGTTGAAAGGATGATCAGTCCAGGCCCAGGGAAGGCAAAGTAGAGATATGATACTCCTTTTTCCTTCAGGGTTGGATGATTTTTCTTTCTCAAATGTTCTCTCGGTCCTGCGAGTCCCTCACAGGCCTCACCTAACCCCACGTCTAGATTTCTTACCACAACCACCTGGCTTCCTAGAGCTTCCAGTCCAGGCTCCCCCTAGTGGCTTCTGTGGAAAAGCACCCAGTGCCAACTGGGACAGGAAGCCTTGGTGCCCATGGGGAAGAGGCGTCAAGACACACGGTCCAGCCGTTTGTATTTACTAAGCCCAAGCAGAACACACACTTCACAGAATGTACCCAGTAGCTTCTGATGCAATCCTTCCCCAGGGGGAGAATGCACTCGCTCTGGAAGATTCTGGGGCCAAGAGGACAAAGTAGTGGGGGACAGAGTTGAGGCCTTCCAGGAGGAAAATGGCTTAAGGAACAGGGCAGAGGCCAAGGCCTTTAATGACACCGCTCAGTATGAAGTAGCTCACCCATATCCCTCTGGGCTGGGTCATAGTGCCACAGTGCTTATCCGACCTGACTGAGAACACTGTTGTCCAATCTGGACCTGCCCCTGGAGACTGCTCCTGAGCTCTGTGCAGCCTGTGCCCTGGAATAGCCAGTACACCCCGTGAGCTAGATTCTTTTATTTTCCTTGTCTTAGGGATAAGGAAACTGCAATTCAGAGATCCTGACTCTCCTGCCAAGGATCACACGCATGTGGAATGGAAAAGCTGGCATGGAAGCTCTCTACTTTTGAGAACTTCAAAGGTTGTTTTCTTTCCACCAGGCAACCCTGTACTGAACACAGCATTTATTTGTTACCTACAGACGCCATCAATCACAGAACTGAATAAAAAACTTGGAGTCACAGCAGAAGGCAAAAGGCTTACTGTCCCTAACACTGCTTGTATCTCCTTTCCCTAATCCTTACCCATCTCTCTCTGTCCCTCCCTGCCTCTCTCTCTATGGTTTGTTCTACAAGCCTGCCTTTTATCTCAGAACCACTGCCAAGCCACAGCTTCCTGTGTTTTGTCTTATTATCCAGGGAAGAAAGTAGTGTCTGCTGGCTTGATCTGCAACTCAGGGCCATAATTACTTTTGGTCTGTTTGGGTCCAAAGTGCTGGCTACACATCTCCAAGAAATACCACAACTTTCTGAGTTTTTCATCTCTTTGATGCAAGTTAAATAGAAGTGACACTATTGCAGCTATATTATCATATTTTGATTATATATATATACACACATATATTGGTATGAATCATATATATATTTTATAAATTATGCTATATATCTATAAATTAATTTTGAGATGGGCAAATTCTTAGTATACAGGAGAGAAAACTAAGGATCTGGGAGGTGAAGTGATCTGGCCAAGGTTGCATTTCTGTGATATGAGAGCTGAGATTTGAAACCGGTTTGTCTGACTACTAGTCTATCATCTACTTCCTGCATTGTTCTTCCTCCTCCTTTTCAATTTTTCTTTTAAAGTCATTTCTAGTTAGATAATATTAACTTATAATAAAGTGTACCCATTTAGTGTGAATTTAGATCCTTGCAATCAATATTGTAATTAAAATACAAAATATTTCCATTACCCTAAAAATTTCTCTTGTGCCTCTGTGTGGTCACTTCCACACATTTCTCCAACCCCCAAATCAGGTAACTGCTGACCTTATTTCCATCACTGTGGGTTAATTTTGGCTTTTCCAGAATTTCATATAAATGAAATAATACAACATACACCTTGAGCCTGGGCACTTTTATTCAGTATCATCTTTTGGAATTTATCCATGTTGTTGCATATATTGGTGGTTTGTTCCTTTTTATTGCTCAGTAGTATTCCTTCTTGTCCCCATAGAATAATTTGCTTATTCTTTCATCACTCCTTTTGATAGGCATTTGTGTGGTTTTCAGCTTTGAACTGTTGTGAAAAATGCTCTTACAAACATTTTTGTATGCTTTGTCTAGACATATGCTTTTATTTATCTCTTAAATGTTTTATTTTCTGTAAATGAATTTGTAGTTTGTATGCAAAGTGTAACATTTTGAGAAACTGCCCCACTGTTTTTCCAAGTGGCACTATCCTGATTTCTATTGATGCTGGTGGACTTTCAATTGCTCTATATCCTTGTCAACACTTAGTATTATTGGTGTTTCAAATTTTAGTCTTAGCACATAAATTTTAGTTTACATGTAGTTGTTTTTCACCATGATTTTACCTTGTGTTCCCCTGAATATTAGTGATATTGAGCATGATTTTCATGTGTTTATGGGCTACACATGTATCTTCTTTTTGTGAAGTGGCTATTTCACTCTTTTGCCCATTTAAAAAAATTGGGCCATTTAAATTTTTCTGAATGAATTTTAGGAGTTTTTCCCATACTCTGGACACCAATTCTTCATCAGATGAATGTGTATGTGTCTGTGTATATAAACTCTACATACATATACATAAATGTATACACATATGAATAATTATGCACCTATACATTATACACATTTGAAATTTGCCTTCATGTTTAAGAATCATGTCTTTTAAAAAGCAGGAGTTTCTAGTTTTGAGTGAATCTATTTTATTAATTTTATTCTTTTGTGCTTAATACCTTTTTTGGGGGAGGTGGAGGGTCACCAAAGACTTTGATGATTCCAAGTTTACAAAGATTTTCTCATGTCTAGAAGTTTAATCATTTAAACCTCTTTGTTACAGCCCATCCCTAGTCCTTTTATTTGAAACAGAGTTTCACTAAGTTGTCCAGGCTGGCTTCAAATGTACAATTCTCCTGCCTGAGCCTCCTAAGGAGCTAGGATTACAAACCTGTGCCACTGAGCCCAGTGTTTAACAGAAAATCTTGAAACCAGGTAGTGTAAGTCCTCAAACTTAGTTCTTTCCCAAATTTCTTGGACTATTTATCCTCTGTCTTTTTTAAATTTTGAAATAAGCACATCAATATCCAAAATAATCTCTGAGATTTTGAAAGAGATTGAGTAAAAATATAAATTAAATTTGGGAAAATTGATAGAGTAACCATATTGAGTTTATCCTTAAGTAGTTTATCTTTTTGAATGTTCTTATAAATGATATTTTAGTTCCTTTTCCAAATTTTTATTGGTAACATACACAGATATAATTGATTTTTGTATGTTTATCTTGTGTTCTGCATTCATGTTAACCTGACTTATTTGTTCTTATAGGAAGATTCTTGAGGATTTTCTAGGTATATAATCATGTCACCTATGATTAGACATAGCATTACTTCTTTTTTTCCAAAGTGTATGCCCTTGCTTTATTTTTTTAAGACCTCTAATATAGTTCCTTATTCCAAATTTTATGGTGAAAATATTTAGTCTTTTACCATTAAATGTGTTGTTGTTGTTCTCCTCCTCCTCCTTCGTCTTCCTCGTTTCCTTCTCCTCCTTCATATGAGAGAAGTTCTTTCTCCTAATTTGCTGAGAGTTTTTAATCATAAATGGATCTTGAATATTGTCAAACACTTTTCCTACATCTGCAGAAGTACACCATATCCTGGTAATATAATAAATTAATTAGTAGATTTACCAATATAAAGACAAACTTTTATTCTAGAAATAGCCCCACTTGATTATGATTTACTCTCCTTTAAAAAAATTGTGGACAAATTTTGCTACTTGATTTTTTTTTATTTTTATTTTTTAGTTGTAGATGGACACAATGTCTTTATTTTATTGCTTTGTACTTGGTGCTGAGGATTGAACCCAGGGCCTCACGCATGCAAGGCAAGCACTCTACCACTGAGCTACAATCCCAGCCCCTGCTACTTGAGTTTCAAGGATTTTGCATCTATGTTCATAAAGGATAGCAGTCTGTAGGGTTTTTTTTTTTTAACTTTTTTAAAAATATTTTTTTAGTTGTTGATGGATCTTTATTTTATTTATTTATTATTTATATGTGGTGCTGAGAATAGAACCCAGAGCCTCACGCATGCTAGGCAAGGACTCTACCACTGAGCTACAGCCCCAGCCCTGTAGGTTTGTTTTCTTGTAATGTCTTTGGAAGGTTTTGTTATCAGGGAATACTGACTTCACCTTCTATTTTCTGAGAGAACTTGTGTAGGTTTTGTATTATCTCTTCTTGAAATTTTGAAAACTGAATGCAGAATCTGTTAGGACAGAACAACACTCAAAGAAATCTCTCAAAACCCTTGAGAGATTTGAGCATCCTGTTCTGATCAGAGGTTCACCAAAGCAGCTCGGATCCCCAGAGGGAGAGCAGGGTAAATGGTGGGATGTCCCCAATTCCCAGCCAACACACTGAAATGTTAGGACAGAATGCTCAAAGAAATCTTTCAAGACAGAGTCTTATGCTCAGAATGCAAAGTTTATAGACAGGAAAAGCCTTCCAGGTTGCCCAGTAGAATGGAGCAGCAGCCGGAGTTAGTTGAATAGAGTTTTAATATCTTTTTTTAAACAAGGAACAAGAGCAACCTGGAAATGGCCTTGAGTGTGGCAAGCTAGAATTGACCTTGAGTGCAGGTGGCTAGGTAATAACAGAATTTTGTATATAGGGACCTTGAAGGGGAGGGGTGTTATGGGAGCAGGGTATCTTAAATTTCTTTTTCTTGGAAGCTTATAAGTTTCAGTTTGGGTTAAGATGTAGTTCTAGAATTAAAATGGAGTTACTAATGTCTAGGATATTCCATTAGAATCCACCAGGAAAGCCATCTGGCCTCTGAGATTTCTTTGTGTGAAGGTATTTAATTACAAATTCAATTTATTTAGTAGGACATAGGTCTATTCAGAGTTTCTATTTCTTCTTGAGTCAGTTTGGTAAGTTATGTTCTCTTAGGGAATTTTTCCATTTTATCCAAGTTTTCTAATCTGTTGACATTGTTTTTCATATTTCCTTATTATCCTTTTAATATCTGAGGTTTCTATAATGATGTTCCCTGATATTTTTCTACTATTTATTCCTGATATTTGTCTACTTTTTTATCTTTGAGAACTCTAGCTAGTTTTATTAATTTTATTGATTATTTTAAAGAAATAGGTTTTGCTTTCAATTATTTTTGCCTATTATTCATTTGCTTTTTGTTATTGTTTTCTGCTCGTAGTTATATTATTTCTATCCTTGAACACATTTTGGATATAATTTTTTCTCCTTTTTCTAGTTTCTTAAGTAGAAGCTTAGGTCATTGACTCTGTACTCTGCTGGTTGATTCAGACTTTATATTTTGCCTACTTCATCTTTGATAGCCAGTGTTAGGTTAAATGTTTTCCCCATTATTCATTTATTTGTTATTTTGGAGCATATCCTGTTTTCTCAAATATAGTCTGTTTAGATAACTTAAATAGAACCATGCCTTATTATTTTTTTTTGTGCTGTACAAATATTAACATGGTATTCTATAGTTTCTAAGTATTTAATAAATTATTAAAATAACAATATTTTAGTGTTTTCAAGGACCAGATCTACATATGCAAAGAACAGTGTTCATAAGAAGAGTTGGGTTTAATATTTCTAATTGATCACCAAAAGCCAGCTCAGACATCTTTTCTTTTTTTTTGGTACTGGGGATTGAACTCAGGGGTACTCACTCGACCACTGAGCCACATCCCCAGCCCTATTTTGTGTTTTATTCAGAGACAGGGTCTCACTGAGTTAGTTGCTTAGCACCTCACCATCCTGAGGCTGGCTTTGAACTCACAATTCTCCTGTCTCAGCCTCCCAAAGTGCTTGGATTACAGGCATGCGCCACCATGCTCAGCTCAGATATCTTTTCTTGGAAGGAGTGTCTACAGCTAGAGACACATTCTGTTTTGACTATCATTCATTCTGTTTTCTTGACCTTATATGTACTGCTATTGTCGCAACTATGTTACATCATAATATTTTTAAAAAATAACTCATAGGTCTGTCGTTGCTATGGTAGCCTTAGTTTTTCAACAAGAGGGACCAGGTCTTGTTCCTTAGTGCCTAGTACAATGCCTCCCATTTAGAAATCATTCAATAACTGTTTGCTGGGCAAATGAGAGTACAAAGGCCTTCTTCTGCCTCTGGAGTCTAGTGAAAAATTCAGAACATATGCAACAATCTGTGCATGCTATTGTGCTATATTTGAGAGAATAAACATGCAGGCCTATTGTGTTTTTAAAATGCATCTTAAATGGAAAAATATTCAGCATGTGTTGTAAGTTACTGCTCTTGCTCAGAGTGGGGTCCGGAATCAATCAATGTCTAGGAGCCAACAGCAAGTGGATAACACCACACTCATCCTTCACTCTTTCATTTGTCTTGAAAGAACAAAAAATGGTTTAAGCCAAACTAACCTCCCCTGTCTTTGTTCCCAGAGATGGGAACTTGACTTCACAAAGAAAAAGGGGCAGCAGCTCCACTATTTCAGAAATACTGAATTCAGCGCACTTACATAATAGGAAATAGCCTAAACCCCAGCCAGATCAATTTGTTCCCCCTCCCCAGGGCTATTATCACAGTGCCCTTGCCAAAGCTCTCAACAAGTCTTCTTAATCTCTTACATGCTTAGTTCTCAGCGGAGTTTTCCAAGCACTTTCCTACCCATTATCTTTTCTCATCGTCACAACAGCTGCTATGTGTTCCAGAGGGCACTGAATAAAGGAAAGAGATCCAGCTCTGGAGCCAGGCAGCACCGATTCGGCTCCTGCTCTGTCACTTACTGGTGTGTGGCAGCGTGAATGTCTTCAGCTCACCAAGCCTTGGTTTTCTCATTTGGAAAATGAGGATGGTGATATTTACCTCGAAGACTTCTGGGTAAAAGCATTTATCAGAGTGTCTGGCACAGGGCAAGTGCTTAATACATGGTAGGCATCATTGTTATTGTTTTCATGGTTTTTAACATTGTAATTATTTTGGGGTCCTGCAACATCTCAGGGTATGATTAAATGAGGTACAGAAGTGCAATAAAATATTTCTGATGGACAGCCTATATGTTGCCAGTTAATCGCCTTCTAGCAGAGCATCTTCTAAAAGCAAAGTGTTTTACTTAGCTTTTTCACTGCTGTGAGTAAAAGCTGACCAGAAAAATTTTAGAGGAGGAAAACTTTGAGAGCTCACAGTTTCAGAGGTCTCAGTCCATAGACAGCTGGCTCCACTCCTTGGGGCTCAAGGTGAGGCTGAACATCATGATGGAAGAGTGTGGTGGAAGGAAGTGGCTCATACGATGATGAGACAGCTGAGAGAGATTTTCACTTGCCAGATACAAAACATATACCCCAAAGCCACACCCCAATGCCCCACCTGCTCCAGCCACACCCCACCTGTCTTCAATTAACACACAATTAATCCCAGCAGGTGATTAATTCACTGCTTGGGTTAAGGCTCTCAAAACCCAATCATTTCTTCTATAAACCTCTTTGCAATTTGTCTCACACATGAGCTTTTGGGGGACACCTCACATCAAATCATAACATAAGGGTAGGAGGAATTTACAAAACAAAAATAACACACACACACA